>JAOXNJ010057533.1:0-12614 GCA_028566655.1 Metis holothuriae
TTCCCGTTTTGACAAGATATTTTTGTGCTAATCAAGCCTCTAAAACAGGCGTGTAGCCTGAGCTACATAACTGTTTTGGAGGTGATGAGTAGCGCAAAAAGATGAAGTCAAATATAGGGAAGTTATTTTTTCAACGTTCCTTAGCTATTATTTCTACACTTTTTGATCCAATCCCAATTCGTTCCTAAAACAAAATTACAATGAAAAAAATTATTACAATTTTCACTTTTTTTTGTCTTATCTTTACTAACGCCTCTGCTCAGGGAACCATGCAGGGGGACATTCGTTTTGGTTTTCAAGCCAGTCCTGGTTTTTCATGGTTGAGCTCGGTAGAGGACAACGACATCAATAATAATGGTTCCAACTTTGGACTCAAACTGGGATTACTGGGCGAGTACTATTTCCGCGAAAATTACGCACTATGGGCAGGAATTGGATTCGCATTTGGGCAGGGAGGTACACTACAGTTTGAAGAAAGAGGACGCTATTGGCCCAATACCGACATCGAAGAACTCAACCCCAATAACCCGATGCAGTTGGATACGTTTCCATCAGGCACTAATTTGACTTACAATATTCAGTATATCGAAATACCTTTCGGACTCAAACTCAAAACTCGCGAATTTGGCTATCTCCAGTATTTTGCTGAGATTCCGGTATTTTCTATCGGTATTCGCTCTCAAGCAAGAGGAGAAATCGAAGCCAACAGTACTCCAAATGCCGACAATGAACTCGTTTCAGAAGAGGTGGAAAGTGAAGATTATGTCATCAAAGATGAAGTAAGTCCTTTTACCCTATCTATCGGACTCGGCATAGGAGCGGAATACAACATCAGTTCCAGTACTTCGCTGGTCGTTGGATTGGGGTATCGTCGAGTGTTTACGGACGTATTGAAAGATAATAATAGCTTTAATTCACAAATCAATATGAATAATATTACTTTGAGAGTGGCAGTTATGTTTTAGAGCTTGTTTTTTTCATGCCACATTGTACTTTTTTTAATAAAAAGCTATTTCTTATTCTTCCTATTTGATTCTGAATCAGTACTTTTGACCAAAACAAATTTTTTCACAACAAAAAATCCAACTTTATGAATGGTTTTGATTATTTTAAAAAAGTAGTTACCGAACACTACGCTGACTTTGACGGGCGAGCACGCAGAAGCGAATACTGGTATTTTACTCTCTTCAGTATCTTGATTATAATTACTGCTATGATACTGGATAGCGTATTAGGGTTTCCGCTGTTTTACTTTGTAGCAATATTGGGGCTTCTTGTCCCTTCTATCGCTGTGGTAGTTCGTCGTCTTCACGATACGGGACGCAGTGGATGGTGGTATTTGATTGGTTTAGTTCCGTTGGTTGGTGCTATTGTTTTGCTGGTATTCTACTGTCAGGATAGCGAGCCGGGAATGAATCAATATGGACCAAATCCAAAAAATCCAGCAGTATCGGGTGGAGATATCATTGATCATCTGGTAGAGTAGCTCAAATTGGATGACCAAAGAAACGCGGAACAAGTACATTTGGAAATTTTATTTCTTTTTTTAGATAACAATATTCCGTTCAGTTTTTATGAAAAGTTGATTGTCAATGGATTATGATTTTTGTCATCAAAAGCATAAATAAGTACTTATCAGCAAGTTATGGTTTTCAAAATTGCAATAAATGCTGATTTTTGAAAAATTACACGGACTATTGAGATAAAAAAAATAAAAATTTGAATACAAAAAAGCGATCTCCTCCGTTTGAAAATGTCACTTAGCTCGCTAAACCCGTCTGCTTGCAGGCGGGTTCTAAAAATTTCCAAATAAAGTCTATTGAAGTTCATTTTTATGCTTCTTTAGCAACAATAGGAGATGCGGTGGTCATACCTTGTTTTTTTAGGAAGAAATAAAAATATGCCCTATTTTCGCCCTACTGCTAAAAAAACTAAAAGACAATATATGACCGATCAAAGACCCTGGCTCAAAATTTATCCTCAGGGGATTGCTGCCAATATTAATCCCGATTCCTATACGACCCTTGTATCCATGGTAGAAGAAACTTTCGATAAGTATCGAAAACTTCCCGCTTTTGCCAACATGGGACGCACCATGACTTTTGATCAAATCGATAAATATTCCCAACGATTCGGTGCCTATTTACAGTCTCGCGGACTTGACCCCGGCGACAAAATTGCTTTGATGATGCCCAATTTATTGCAGTATCCCATTGCTCTTTTTGGTGCATTACGAGCAGGGCTGATTGTCGTCAATACCAATCCACTATACACGCCCAAAGAGATGAAGCACCAGTTTACGGATAGTGGTGTAAAGGCTATCATCATCGCTGAAAACTATGCTGCTAATCTGCAAAAAATTATTGGAGATACAGATATTAAAACTGTCATCATTACAAGTATAGGAGAATTGCTCGGTACCTTTAAAGGATGTATGGTTAACTTTGCAGTTAGGTACATCAAGAGAATGGTACCCAGCTACAACATTCCCAATTCAGTCAACTTTGCGGAGGCTCTCAAACAGGGAAAAAAATTTCAGTTAAAGCCATTTCAAAGCGGACCGGACGACGTGATTTCTCTACAATATACAGGCGGTACGACTGGTGTAGCCAAAGGAGCCATGCTCACCAATCGCAATTTGATTGCTAATATGTTGCAGATTCGAGCAGTAATGAGCCCATTTATAAAGGAGTCACAGGAAGTAGCATTGTCGCCTCTGCCGATGTACCATATTTTTGCTTTCACCGTTAATTGTCTTGCGCTAATGGGTGTCGGTACCCTCAATATACTCATCACCAATCCAAGAGATCTTTCGACCATCAATAAAGCATTTAAAAAATACCCTATCTCTGTAATGACGGGCGTGAATACCCTTTTCAATGCGTTGACTAATGACAAGGGTTTTCAGCAAGTAGATACCGGCAATCTCAAATTTACAGTAGGTGGTGGCATGGCAGTGCAGCGGTCGGTATCCGAAGCGTGGCAACGCATCACGGGATCGCCTCTCATCGAGGGTTATGGAATGACTGAATCTTCACCAGTTGCAAGTGTAAATCCTATTGACGGAAATGGTAAAATCGGCACTATTGGGTTGCCACTACCTTCCACAGATATGCGTATCGTAGATGATAATCTTCAACCACTCGGACCAAGCGAAATTGGTGAAATTCAAATCAAAGGTCCACAAGTGATGAAAGGCTACTACAACCGTCCGGATGAAACCGAAAAAACCGTGATTGACGGTTGGCTCTGTACAGGTGATATTGGCAAAATGTATGAAGATGGATACTTTGAGATTGTAGATCGTAAAAAAGATATGATTTTGGTAAGCGGCTTCAATGTCTTCCCGAATGAAATCGAAGATTGCTTGGCTGCTAATCCCAAAGTATTAGAAGTCGCTGCCATCGGTATTGCACACGAAAAATCAGGAGAAGTGGTCAAAGTATTTGTGGTCAAAAAGGATAATTCACTAACCAAAGAAGAAGTCATCGCCTACTGCCGAGAGTCGCTGACAGGATATAAAGTACCCAAAGAAGTAGAATTCCGAAAAGAATTACCAAAATCCAATGTTGGTAAAATACTGCGAAAAGAATTGCGCCCCAAAAAACAGGTGTAGCTGTTTCTTTATAAAAGCCTACTTTTGCAGCTTTTGACCCTCGTAATGATAGCGTGAGACAGAGACTTTCTATGTCAGTATCTCCATGCTTTAACAAAATCCTATGTCTAAAATAGACTTTCTAAAAACCGGAATTCAAAATATAAAAACCGTAGGAGCGGTTACTCGTAGTTCTCGGTATCTGTGTAAAAAAGTAATCAGCTTTATAGACTTTAAAAAAGCGACTACTTTAGTAGAATTCGGTGCAGGCGATGGCGTTATTACTCGCCATATCCTACGTCAAATGCGTCCCGATGCAAAGTTATTGGCATTTGAAATCGTCCCCGAATTGGTAGAACGACTGAAGAAGATACAAGATCCCCGTCTCATCATCATAGAGGATTCTGCTGAATACTTAAAAAAATATTTACAGGAAAACGGTGTCACTCAGGCAGATCATATCATATCCGCAATACCTCTTACCAACCTACCCAAACCATTGACTACCGCTATTCTTACGGCTTGCAGAGATAACCTTCCTGTTGGCGGCTCTTACAACCAAGTACATTACTCTTTGGCTGCAAAAAAGATTTACGAAGAAGTATTTGGCAATGTTTCTACACATTTTGTAGCACTCAATGTCCCACCGGCATGGGTATTACGGAGTGAAAAGGTATGAACACGAGAGCGTGAGAGAGCGAGACGGTTAAAGAATAATAAGCGTAGATGAATTTTTGAGTCTCGGATAACCCATTACTTTGCCAAACAACCTTATTCTACTTTTCCATAAGCAATAAAAAATGGGTTCAATAAATCCTCTTTATTATATTTGAGAGGCGAGTGATCTTCTGCTTTGACCACTTTCCCGCCGGCCTCCTCCAAAACGATTTGAGCAGCTCCAGTATCCCATTCCATCGTAGGAGCAAGTCTCGGATAAAGGTGTGCTTCTCCTTTTGCTAAAGTCAAAAACTTCAATGAACTGCCTTTGGATACTAAGTTGGGAGCAGATAAATCATCAACAAATTGCTGTGTGGTGTCATTAAGGTGAGATCGAGAACAAACGACTCCTAAACCTTCGTCGGACATACGGAAAGTGGCTGCTTGAAGTTTCGTTTTTTGACCCTCTTTTATCAAATAAGCACCCTCGCCTTTAGCTGCCCAATACATTTCATTGAGTACCGGTGCATAAACGACACCGAAAACGATCTCCCCATTTTCAATCAGGGCGATGTTGACGGTAAATTCCCCATTTCGCTTGATAAATTCCTTTGTTCCATCAAGTGGATCCACCAACCAACAGTAGGCGTAGTCTTTTCGCCGATCATAAGGAATCGCTTTATTTTCCTCTGATATAATTGGATAGACCGTATCAAGTTTTTCCAGCCCGTCACAAATAATGTCATTAGCGGTTTTGTCAGCTATGGTCAGTGGCGAATTGTCTGCTTTTCTTTCTATAGTCACTCCTTCTGCGGCGTTGTAGATTTCGATGATGGCAGTTCCAGCTTCGGCAGCGATAGACATGACTGATTCGGCGAGTTCTTTATAATTCATAATGGTTATTGTATTTTATAAAGTGCACAAAAGTAGATAAACCTATGCAATAGACTTTATTAACGAGACTTGAGCGGCTTTAAACTTGCTCTTTTGCCCTTATTTTATTTTTAAATTCAGTCATAGCATCAACAATAACCCTTTATTAAACATTAAAACAAGAACAAAATATTGGCGTTTGAATTTCACTCAGCCTCATTAATAAAGTTTAGTGAATTATCGTTTTTAAAACTTGTTTGTACACGGATTTTATGGATGACATGGATTTTTATAGGTCGAGTGCTTCACTTTTTTCGTCAATACAAAATGTACCCGACCTATCTTGATTTGTTGAATCCGTGCCATCCATGTACAAACAAAAGGCACAATAGATGGTTATAAAAGGTAACGGCAA
This sequence comes from Metis holothuriae, assembly GCA_028566655.1. Lineage (NCBI taxonomy): Eukaryota > Metazoa > Arthropoda > Copepoda > Harpacticoida > Metidae > Metis > Metis holothuriae. The sequence continues at coordinate 5,541 of JAOXNJ010057533.1, forward strand.
GTTGTGGTATTTTGAGTTTTTAGACATTATTTTATCCCCGTTTTCTTCAAAAATCGTCGGTTGATTGTTCTCACCGCTCGCTCTATTTCGGGATAAGACATTTCTTTTTTTGCAGTAAACAAAAACATAAAAGCATATTGCTGATCGTCGGGGATTTGGTCATACAGCCATTGCTTGTTCAATCTCCACGCCTCCCGAATACGTCTCCGAATCAGGTTGCGATCTGTTGCATTTTTAAAACTGCGCTTTGATACACTGAGCGAAAATTTGATGGGGTAAGGTCCTTGCTTTTCTTTCATTTTCAAAAACACGATACGCAAAGGATACGTCGCAAACGAATCCCCCTCTCGAAAAAGTGCTTCTATCACTTTACGACTTTTTAACCGCTCTAATTTTGTAAATCGCTGCTTGCTCATGCTGTGTATGAGTTCAATAATAGACTTTCTTTCACGTTTCTATATCAAAAATTTCATCGGCACAAAGAAAGGGAAATATATTGCGCTGTCGGATTCCATTCGTCAATTTTTCAAAAAACATGATCGTCTTCCTATCAATTTATGGATTTTGATAAAGTGCTTCCTCCTAATATTTGTAGCACTACAAATCAGAACAAACCTATTACTATGCAGAACTACTTACCACGCAATGTCCTTCCTATTTCCGCCTGGGCAGAAGAAGATCGCCCCCGTGAAAAATTGGAAAATAAAGGAAAAGCCGCTTTGTCCGACGCAGAATTACTCGCAATTATACTCGGTAGCGGCAGTCGTGAAGAGACCGCCGTTTCATTGTCCAAAAGAATCCTGAAAAGCGTAGAAGGCAACCTACACCGACTTGGACAATTGGACTTATCTGACCTTCAACAATTCAAAGGAGTGGGCAGTGCCAAAGCTATTGGTATAACTGCAGCACTCGAATTGGGGCGCCGACGCCAGTTTCATAACAACAATGATCGCGTAAAAATCAAAAGCAGCCGAGACAGCTACAATTTACTCGCGCCTAAGCTGATGGACCTTCCCCATGAAGAATTTTGGATTATCTTATTGAATCGAGCCCTTCAAGTCACCTCCCAAAGGCTGGTGAGTAGAGGCGGCTACAAGGCTACCGTCGTCGATGTCCGATTGGTTTTTAAAGAAGCCATGAAAGGTGATGCTGCCTGTATGATCCTTTGTCACAATCATCCTTCCGGCAATTGTTTTCCTTCCGAAGAAGACATCCGCATCACGAAGAGACTTTGCGAAGGAGCCAAAATCATGGATATTCAAATTCTCGATCACATCATCGTAGCAGGTTCGAGCTATTACTCTTTTGCAGATGAAGGGATGATTTAGGTCTTTTCATTTGACCTTATTTTCACATTAAAATTTATAAGAATATAAACGGATGATAAAAGAAAAACGTGTTTTTTTGCGTTGGTTTTCAGATGAAAATGGAATTACTCCAAAACTCAAAAATCGCACATTTATGAAAAACATATTTTTCGTCCTGTTCTTTTCAATAGTTGCTTTTTGCGGTGGTCTTTTTGCACAGCCGGATACTTCCAATATTCAACTAAAAGGTGTCGTTCAACTGGGTATTAGTGACGCATTGATGATTGAAGAAATGATGCCACTAATACCCGGATTAGGGAGCAATAGTCGCGAAATGCTGACAGAGCAAAGTGTCAAATCTTACATGATGCCGCCTCGAAAATCAAGTGGGGTTGCACCTCCGGAGAGCTATGCTTTGGCTGCTTTATTGGAGTTTTATGTAAATTTTCAAAGTAATTATAAGGTTAATCTCAGTCCTGATTATATCACGCTAAACCTACAAGCGCAGGAAAAATTTGATTTAAAAGACGCATTTGAATTCCTTGTTTCAGACGGAACGGTAAGTGCGGCAATCATGCCTTATAATGCACCTTCTATACCTCGTGCAGTGTATGCTACTGAAAAATATGGCATTAAAAATTACCTTCGAGTCATCCGTCCAGAAATGCGCAATCAACAGAGCGTTTTTGAAGCAAAGAAGGCACTGATGAGGGGAAATCCCATTCTTGCACTCATTCATGTGCCAGACGATTTTTCTAATTTGAAGGATACGAGATTTTGGATATCCGGCAATGTCAAAAAAAAACAGGTACATCCATTTTTGGTGGTTGGCTACAACCAAGATTTAGAAGCCTTTGAAATCACCAGCTTCTGGGGTAGCGAATGGGGTGACAACGGATACTTATGGATGGAATTTGACGATTTTGGAAAATTTGTGGAGAATGGGTATGTTATTATTCCGAAGGAGTAATTAAAAATAATATCCAAAGTGAAAAGTGAAATTCAAGTCCTTTTGATCAAAATTATATTCAGTAGTAAAAGATACCGGTCCTGCGATAGATAACCAACCCAATTCGATACCTGTGCCGTATATATGATCTTCAAAAGTCATTTCTTGTGGAGACATCACGTTGTCGATTACGGCTTTTGTTTTTTCTTGTGCGAATGCATAACTAAACAACGGGTTCACATAAATATCTTTAAGTACCTCCAATTGTAATTTCAAACCCGCCATAGCATAGGCAGAAACGGGACGTTCCATGTACCTTAATCCAAAAAACTCCACATGCGTCACTTCTCTGGGCAATGCTCTTCCCAAATAAAAACGATGTAAAAAGTTGTTTTCGGTATTTAAAGTATAACCACCTTCTAACATCACTATCGGTCGAATTTTAGAGGTAATAGGTAGCACTCGGTATGCTTGTAGGCGTATCATGGCATTTTGATCACTAATAGCGGAGGTCGTATCACTTTCCAGAAGTCGCAGTTTTCGATCAAAAGAATATTGAGCATCAAGGGAAACTCGGCTACCTTTGTTTGGGAAATGCAATCGGTCGTATGTATCTCTTAATAAATTGAAGTGTAAATAGCTTTGTGTTAGACGAAGATTGTCTTCATCTGGGTCGAAAAACTCTTCACTGCGCGCATATCGTTCTCTACCTATGCCGGCACTGATCAGCAATCTATTGTTCAATGCTGAAGAAATACTACCTTCAATGAGATGGTGAGCCATTCTAAATTGATCGTCTTTATTTTTTCCTCTAAAGGAAAAACCTGGGTAGAAATTGGTCTGCACTTTTGCTTGCCAGCCAATATTCGGACGGCCAGAGGTATAAGCGAAATAATCGAAAAACATAGCCGGATTTTCTGACAAACGGAGGTCGAGACTCATTTTTGAGCCAGTAAATATTCTATTGCGCAGCGTCAAATTGACCAATAAAGCGGCTTTGTAGTTAGCGTCGTAGTTAAAACTTACTCTCATGCTCTCACCACTCTGAGTTACTACCGTGATGACGAGCTGATAGCCGTCCTGTTGAGGATACAAGCGATATTTTGCCAATTTGACTAGACCACTACCATATAGTTTTTTTATTCTGTTTTCGATTTCGTCGAGTTTATAGGTTTTTGGAGCCTTTAATTGCAATAAATTATTGACAGTTTTTAGCTGCTTTTCATTACAGCCTTTAATTTCAATGGAAGCTATTTTCACTTTTTCTGGAATACTAATGTTGGTTTGTTTGAGGTTTTGCGGTGTTTCGACAAATTTTCTAATTTCTTGAAGCCTCCGATTGGTAGCATCAATCCCTCTCCTCAGCAAAGTATCGCCTTGATCGAATGCCAACGCACTAATACCTTCTATTCGAGGTCTGATGACAAGGTCTGCCATTTCGGTTTGTTTCTCATTAACGTCAGCAATTTTGTAGCTACTGGTTTGTTCGAGGATTTCAAAAACAGAAGTTAGTTGATCTTTTCGATACAATGGTGCACCAATGTCCACTCCTATCACCTTGTCAGCACCTGCCGCAAAGGCGTCTTCTACTGGTAAATTACGCGCCAAACCACCATCAATCAATAGCTTATTGTCGATCTCATAAGGCTCAAAAACAGAAGGGATAGACATACTCGCCCGAATAGCATCGCCAAGGTCTCCTTTGCTGAATACCACAGCATTGCCTGTCTCGAAGTCGGTGGCGACGGCACGGTAAGGGATTTTAAAATCATCAAAATTGGTGACATTATGTACTGGTATGGTTAGTCGCGAAAGCAGTAGAGATATTTTCTGTCCTTTTACAAAACCGGTTGGTAAGGAAACCTTGTTATCATTGATAGGAAAACGAAGTTGATAGCGATCCGAATAGGGATACTCTTCTATTGGCAAATGCACTCGTTCTAATTCGTCATTAAAATAGTACTCCCAATCCAACGTTGTAGCCAATTTTTCGAGATCTTCGATAGAATAACCGATAGCATACAATCCTCCCAATATGCTTCCTATGCTGGTTCCTGCAATTACATCTGGGCGCAGCCCTTGTTCTTCTAGTACTTTTAACACTCCAATTTGGGCTATTCCCTTACTGCCACCGCCAGATAAGGCATAGCCGATTTTTGCTTTTCGGGTAGTATCTATTTGCTGGGCTACTGCTGAAAATGATAGTGAGAAGCAGGTGAGTATGGCGAGTAAAAATTGGTTTCGTTTCATATTGATATCAGAAAAGTAATGGATTTGACGTATAGGACTCTGCAAATTACAAAATATTCAGCAGTAAGATATCGTATCCTAATTTCATGGAAAGTGAAGCGGATTGGGGTACTTGAATTGATAATTGAGTGTTCGTTTTATCTTTTCGTTGCTGATGATTTTAAAGTCACCTTTTTTCACGTCGTCAAAATCTGGTGGATCGAAGCCTTGATTTTTAGCTTGAATGGTATAAAATTCCTTTCGGGTCGGATGCTCATCTGCACAGACATTGAAGACTTCGCCCCAAATGTTTTTTGCTAATATCTTTTGAATGATGTTAATACAGTCGTCACGATGAACCATATTGACAGGCGTACCGCCATTCTGCAACCCTTTTTTACCTGCCAAAAAACGACCTGCCTGACGATCACCTCCTACCAAGCCGCCCATTCTGAAAGTAGTAGTTTGAAAGGATTTTTGTTGTGATAAAAATTTCTCCACCGCTACTAATACCTTCCCTGACACTCTACTGGGATCAGGGTTTGAGCTTTCTGATACTATCCCTCCGCTATCGCCATACACTCCAGTTGAGCTGATAAAAATCAATTTTTCCACAGGACTTTTTTCAATGAATTGATGCAATATTTTTATCTCTTCCAAATGAGTTTTTTCTACATTTTTACGTCGTCTCCTTGGTGGAATATTCAGAAATAAAATCGGACTATTTAAAAAATCCATCATTGCTTTTTCTTCAAAGCTTGATGGCAATCCAATTAAATATGGGTCAATTCCCGATGACTGTAGCACTTGTATTTTATCTTCAGAAGTAGTACTACCTTTAACTTGGTAGCCCTCTTTTATAAGTGCTTTAGCCAATGGCAAACCCAGCCAACCGCAACCGAGAATGGATATTTTCTTCATGACACCTGATTTGAATAGGTTTTACAAACGCTCAAAAATAAAAATAGTGAACCAATTGCCTATAACTGGACTTTGGACATAAAAAACAAAACTCTTTGATAATCAACTAGTTGCAGTTTTGAATAAAAATACATAATCAACTAACAATCAGCTATTTACAGGATCTTTGTTCAAAGTCCAGTAATAATGATTCACTATTTATAATTTTTTCAGATAAATGATAGCTTACATTTTGCTGCCTTGATCGTTTTGTAGTAAAGTTCTGGAATTGGCAGACGCTCCGTCATGGCTTTCAGCGTGATAATCAGGACCAATAGTTGCCTTGTTATTAAGAAATGTGCAATATTTCAATCGCGTGTCCATAATGTGAGGCGGTGCAAGCGCAAACACAGCTCCTCCTAATCGGGCTTTGTTGCTTACGAATTTACAATTCTCAAAAGTACCAAGGCTTTTTCCCTTTTTTCCAAAATTGGCGATAGCACCGCCCGTTTGAGTCGCAGTATTATTGACAAAAATGCAATTGGAAATTTTGGGATTAGCGGCACCATTTTTACCGTTATTGAAAATAGCTCCACCCTCACTGGCATAATTGTACATAAATATACAATTGCGGATTGTAGGATTGGAACTGCCGTTTTCACCGTCATTGTACACTCCGGCACCAGCGCGGATCATATCTCTTTCTATTGCCATACCATCAGCATTTCCATCGGCGATAATGAATCCATCCAAGATAGTTTTGTCAGATACATTTCTCATATATACTACCGAAAAAGAATTATCTGTCATGGAGTTGCTACCAATATTACCACTTAGTGTAGTAGGGCGGTCTTTCCATTTGCGTTGGGAGCGTTTTTTTTCATCTCCTTTGAAGCCTCCGTATAATGCTACGCCATTTTTGATTTTGAAAGAAATACCTCTCAATCGGTCGTTACAAGAAGTGCAAAGAACAGGCACATAAATTCCTTCTGCCACCCATACTTCATCGCCTTTGGTTGCTGCTGTTAGTGCTGCTTGTAAGTCTCCGGTGGCTCGATTCCAAGAAGAACCGTCTCCCGTTCCGTTTTCTTTGACGTAAATAATTGAGGATGCTGATAATACGGATACACTAAGTATTATAGCAATTGCGGTCAATAAGCTTCTCATGTGAAAAGTAAGTTTTGGTAAAGATTCTGCTCAATAGTTCAATAAGTAAGTCAGCAGGGTGGTTTAGTGATGATTTTAAAAAATTGTAATGGTCAAAAATGGAGTGAAAGAGTGTGGAAGATTTTGTGAAAGTTCAAAAATAATAGATTTAACAAGATTAGACTTACTGTAAAACAATGGGGACACCCCATTTTCATTGAGATTGCGTATAAAACGATGGCGATTTCAGAGGCTTCTACCAAATTTCCCTCAAAGGGGTTTTGCATAAAAAAAACCGGATAGCAATTAAGCCATCCGATTTCAGCCTTTATCCAATAGAATAAAAATTGAGACTTTCTCTAAAAAAAATAGTAGTGTATAAAAGTTAATCGGTTGTTGGGAAAGCCTCTTTAATTAAATACAAATTCCATTTCTACACGTCGGTTTTTGTTGCATACCGCGCTCACTTAGTATGAGTTCAATAATAAATTCAGATTCTTGGTGTTCGCATTTAGAATCTAATCACCTCATTTTCAAATCGTT
>JAOXNJ010057755.1:0-23455 GCA_028566655.1 Metis holothuriae
CTTGCATCACATTAATACCCCGTACCCTTGTGGTCGGGGATAGGGACGAACGAAATGTAATGGAGTGAGTTTTATTTTTATCGAAATTATCCTGAGTTATACTTGTTTCATTAAGGTTTAATTTTTTATATAAAGATTTACACTTATCTGATTTTTTCTTCGACTTCTTTTGTGACAATTCTTGTTCAAAGATATCACGAATAGTAGTCTCAAAATTTCACCACAATCATATAATAAGTGAGAAGCGAGCACTAACAAAGATTTTATAAATATAGTCATATGGAAATTCTTTCTGAATATCATAATCTGTTTTAAGTGTGTCAGTTTTTTTTGATGAATAATCTACATATCTCAATGCATTAAAATTATTTAGTACAGCTTTGTATATCAATAACTGAGTTGATACTCATGAAAGATATTGTTTCATTATACTATCTTTTCAAACTTTCTTTTCTTTTTGATTATAATCTGAAAGAATATCGGTAATATTTTGAGACGATCAAATTGTTAAATTAATAATTGAGTCATAATCAGTTTTATTATCTATTTTCATTATTTTTCAACTGTGTTTATAAAGTTAAAATGGCTTACAATTTTTGCAATATTTACACAATCAAATTCAACATCCTATCTTGCACCCATATGATTTTTCTGATTTCTTTATCAGTAAGATATTTTTGAATATTTTCACTCTCTTTGGCTAGCGCAAATGCTTCTTCTTCGCTGAGTCACACTCATACATCGATCTTTGCTCTTACTTTCCCATTGATCGAGATAGGCAATATGATCGTGGACTGGAGTATTTTTGTCTCATCAGCTACAGGTCGAGCTGCATAATGTATACTTCCCTCTTCGCCTAAATCTTCTCGAATTTGCTGTGCTAAATCTGTCGCATACGGAGCTAAGAGCAATGCAAAAATACGCAATTGCTCGTGTGTGATTGCTTTCTTGTCATTGATCGTATTGAGAAGGATCATGTACTTACTCACGACGGTGTTAAGTTTGAGATGTTCGATATCATGGGTAACTCACTGGATCGTCTCGTGTATGAGCGATTCTATCTCTTGATCAAATGTTCATCTTCGCTCGACTGTCAGTAATTTTTGTACTTTATCTAAGAATTTTTTGACTCCATGAAGTGCACCATTATTTCGTTGTTTATCAGCCTCGACAGGTCCCATAAACATCATATAGGTTCTCACTGCATCAGCTCCATATTTTTCCACTACTTCTATAGGATCTACTCCGTTGCCATATCTCTTGCCCATCTTACGCCCATCGGCTCACAATACCATACCTTGATGGACGAGCTTGGCAAATGGTTCTGGACTTGAAAAATATCACTGATCATACAAAAATTTATGGATAAAACGTGAGTACAGCAAGTGTCCGACAGTATGCTCTTTCCCTCAGCTATAGAAATCCACAGGGAACATCTTATCAGCTAACTCCTTACGTATCAGCTCATCAGAATTCTCTGCATCTGGAAAACGAAGAAAGTAGAATGACGAACACATAAAGGTATCTAGGGTGTCGCATTCGCGAGTGTATTTATCATAAATTGGAAAACTTGGATGTTCCTCCAAAGGACTCTTGCCTGTAGGTTTGTAATTTTCAAGATCCAGAGGCAAGATGACAGGTAGTTCTGACTCTGGGATAGGATGGACATCACCTTGCTCATCATACCACACAGGTATCGGACTTCCCCAGTATCTCTGCCTACTTACAGACCAATCACGGAGCTTGTAAGTTACTTTCGCACGTCATGCTCATATCTCTTCGAGATGTTGGGTTATTTTCGATTTTGCTTCGTTATGTTCGAGTCAGTCAAATTGATCTGAGTTGATAAGTGTTCATTGACGGATCACGTTACCATTTACGAGTTGATCAAATGCAGTACGTCGCATCGGAAACAGGTCAATATTTTCAATTTCCTCTTTTGAGAGCCAAATATTTTCTACTCCAACTTCTTTTTCCCAATCAGTATGATTTACTCATATATTATTTTTACTATTTAAGATAAACAATCAGTATGTACCAAGAGTCAATCTATCTTTTACTTTAATTCAATCAAAATAACTATCTATTTGAATTAAAGTTGATTGCAGTTCTATATCATCATATCCTGTCTCTTCTATAATTTGTCTTTTCATTCCATCAAGAATTACTTCTCACTCATCTATTCATCATCATGGAAATCAGTAATCTCACTCATATCAATCTAACAAAAATCATGTTTTAATAAGTAAATATTTATCAGTTTCTTTATTATATATAATACCATATCATCAAATTCTTTTATTTGGATTACCTATAGGTTTTCATGTAGTTGGTTTTATAACCTGCTTCACCTCTATCCCAAACTTCTTAGCAAACTCTCGGTCACGCTCATCATGAGCAGGCACCATCATCACTGCACCAGACCCATAGTCAGCCAAGACATAGTCAGCATACCAGACTTCTATCTCTTCACCCGTGAGCGGATGTACGACAAAAACTCCAGAACGCACTCATGTTTTTTCTTTGACATCTTGCTGTCTCTGTACAGCAGTTTTTGCTAAAGTAGCCTGTCTATATGTTTCTACTTCTCCTCTCTTCTCATCGCTCAAATACTCATCCAAGATGGTGTTCTCTGGAGCAAGTACGACAGCAGTTACTCCATAGACCGTATCTATCCTGGTAGTAAAACAGTTAATGTTTAGTTCTTTATCTTTGATCTGAAAGTTTATTTCTGCACCCTCAGAACGTCCGATCCAGTTTTTTTGAGCAGTTTTAGTCTCTTGCGGTCGATCAACAAGGTCTAAATCCGCAATCAGTCTATCAGCATAGTCAGTTATCTTGATAAACCACTGAGGATGCTTTTTTTGTATAATCTCATCTTTACAACGCTCACATTTTCCATCGACCACTTGATCATTTGCCAGCACTGTCATACACTCTGGACATCGATTGACCCATAAGGTATCTCTATAGACCAGCCCTGCCTCATATAATTTCAAAAATATCCATTGCGTCCATTTGTAATACTCAGGCAGAGACGTATCGATAATACGCGACATATCAAAACTCATATTCAGTGCCTTGACCTGTTCGAGAAATTTTTCTTTATTCTCATCAGTTACTTGACGTGCAGGTTTTCCTTCCTTGATAGCATAATTTTCTGTAGGTAAGCCAAAAGCATCAAAACCAAAAGGATTGAGTACTGTATATCACTGCATGCGCTTATATCTTGCAATGACATCGTTGATCGTAAATATGGATGCATGACCACAGTGAAGTCCAGATCCAGAAGGATAAGGGAACATCGTGAGTGCATAATATGTCTTATCTTTTGCAGCAGAAAGGAGATCTGGAGAATAAGAAGTTGTTTGGGTAGACATGACAGCTAAGATCGTAGAAAAACAAAAAAGATGACCTGTATATAGTCATCTCTTTCTAGCTTGCAAATACTCTCTGTGAGAAAATATATCAACCTCGTCTATGCTTCTTCCTCTACCTCTTGTATATCCGCACCTGTATAGTCAAAAGACGCAAGCATTTCTTCCAATACAGGCATATACGCATCATAGGTAGACTCAGATGCCGTATAGGTAATAATCACTTGCACTCCATCTATCAGTCAGAGATATTGTCTAACTTTAAATCATTCCTGGACAGTGTCATGTGTATAGACAAGTTCTTTATAGATTACTCCATCGATTTCTCTTTCTCACTCATCAAGCAACTTATATCACTTCAATGCTGCAGGGAGTTGTTGTTTATTAAGCTCTACAAACTCATCGAAACTTATATCAGCTACACGCTCATCTTCTATGACAAGTATTCATACGTTTTCTTGTATCGTATCTTTCGATCCTTCTAAAGGTGATCTAATTACTTTCATATCTTCAGAGAATCAAGGCACTTCAGCTACCTCCCAGTCATCAGGATGATCGATACTATAAGATAGTTTATCAAAAGTAAAAGTTTCTCGGACTATCTCTTCGACATTTACTATAGGCATTTGAGGTGCATCACTTGCACACCCTGTCAAAGTAAGCATTCATACAAGCGTGAGGCATCGTACTGATTGTATAGGAGTAATTTTCATAGCTCTATCATAATATACATAATAAAAAAAGACTGCAAAACAATATAATCATATTACAGAGTAAGTAACTCATCTATCACAGGATAAAAATCTTCAGCAGGTACAGCACCATTAACAAGTCTATACTCACCTGTGGTATTATTGATCACGATAAATGTAGGAGTTCAGCTAATGTCAAACCAATTACCAACATCTATATGTTGTTGTACTCTCTCAGTAAAATCTCCACGCTCTACACAATCAAGCATCACATCAGGATTTGCACCGACTTCTTGCGCAGCATCCCTTGCCAGATCAAGATTCGCATCCCCTCATTGAGCAAAATATGCATCTTTGAACGCAAGCGCCATATCTCTTCACTCATAAGCACCTACACATTCATATGCTTCAGCTGCCTGATATGCATATGTATAAAAATCGAAAGGATAATGAGCAAACATCGTATTTACTTGGCTTCCATATCTTTGCAGGACAGTATCTAGTGTACCATCAGTATTAGTTCCTTGGCAAAACGGACAAGCAAAGCTACCAAATTTTACAATAGATATCTCTGCAAGCTCATTCCCTTCGATATAAGTCATTTGATATGCTTCTTCTAGATCACCTAGAGGTATAAACATGTCTTCTTCGCTCACTTCTTGATCGACATCATCGTACCCATCATCATAGTAATATTCTTCATAGTCTTCATAAAAATCTTCATAATATGCTTCTTCACTCACATACTCATAGTCATCTTCGTAGTAATATTCTTCATCATAATAATAATCATAAGAAGGAGCTAGCAATCCTATAAAGCTTGTAATATCGACAATTTCATCTTCATTAGGTGCAGTTACTTGTGTAGCTTCCACTTCTGTATGGGTAGCATCCAATGACATATCCAGAGAGAAACTAAAAGGATCAGATGATTCTTGAGAAGCAATAGAGAGAGTAAAGTCTGCTGTCATATCTTCTATGCCTCACTCATGAGATCGAGCAAAAGTAGCTGTCACATAAGGACTATCCACAGCTCATTGAAAATCTAAACTATGAGTAGAGGTATCTGCTGTACCATTGACACGTAATGTGGTTGTATATTCTACATATTTTCCAGTCTCCCAATCATAGCTATAATCTGGTATATCAGCACTAACATCGATAACACCATCCCTATAACTTGCAGATCCAACCTCTCCAAAAGGTATATCTATAAAGCGAACACCTTGATCATTCCATCCAAAGAGCTCATGATTTACCAAAAACTGTTCTGCTTCACCAAATTTATCATCCTCATCAGCATAGTCATCTGTCAAAGCAAAAGTATATCCTCCATCATCTGGACTGATACGGATAAAACCTTTGCCATTTGTGTTCTCATAGGTCTCCCATCGAAAATCTTCGAGACATCATATCATACCATCAAATGGCTCTCCATCAAAATGGCTACAAACACGTGGATCTACACCAACTATATAGTCATCTCCATCACGGCTATAGGTCATCAATACTGGAGACGAGAGAAAAGTTTGGAACATTTCACCAATACTCAAGACATCATCAAACTCATAGAAAAAGCTATACAATGAAGAGTATCATAAATCACTAAGCTCATCTGTAAGTGCTAATCGTTTTCCTTCTATAAGTTTCGCAGACTCTCTAAGTACTTCTAGTTGGTTCTGATCATACTCATTGAGTGTTGTATCTCATAGATCAAGATTAATATTTTCAAGTTTTATATACATATTCCCTTCTACAATACGCAGATCAATGTCACCCATGATGCTTATATCCATTACTTCTGTTTCATCAGACCAGCTATTATAATTTTCTCACTCTATTTCAAAATCTATACTTGTACTAGTATCAGCTGTCGTTGCTATACTATCACCTACTCCATCACTGTCGATATGAAGATTGATACGAGCTCAGCCATCGCCACCTGAAAATTCGATAGCTAAACTCATCTCTACCGTATCACGCACCCATACATTCTGCTGTATTTGCTGGGCAAGAGGTCATAAGATAAATTCTTGTACTTTTGCCATTTCTTGGACAACTACATCGTTGAAAGAGTTCTTTTGAGAAATCTCACGCAATCATACAAGTATTTCTACATACTCTTTCAAATCTTGCTCAAAAGCTTCCATACTCATCGGTGCATATCGATCATAGACATCTGTATTACCATCACGACAAACTGTTAGTGTATTTTCAAGTCTTTCGACGAAGTTATCAGTATATGCGTGTGCAAGTTCTTGATAGTCAGTCTTACGAATCAAGGCATCTACAATTTTTGTATTACCATGCTCAGTAAGTGCATCTGAAATTTCCTCGATACGCTCAAGTTCTATATCTGATTCAAAATAACACGGATCCCATACATAGTCATCTTCTCGATAGTAATCATCATCATATCGTTCTTCATCATACACTACCTCTCATGCATCGACTGCTACATCGACTGCCTCTACTGCATTTTCTACTACTCCATCAGTTCTCACACTACTGGTTCCATCTAGAGCAAAAACAAATTGAGATCCTAGAAAAAGGAACAAAATACTTCGGATGAGGGATTTTTTCATATATACCATATTATAAAATAAACAAACAGCATGGATAGTATATATTATACTTACAAACACAACTCAAAACAAACAAAAAAACAACTCCATGACTGAAGTTGTTTTACAAAGTGTAGCATCATAGATATATGATTTATGCTCTGTCTTTTTTTCATCATCTATGTCTTGATTTGTGCTCTTTGTCAGGTAGTGCACCATGTTCGTTATAATAATTCACGAGTTCAGTAAATTTTTCTTCAAGTTGCTCATCAGTAAGTTCTTCTCTCTGTCTTTTTTGTTTTCTGTTATTTTCTCAATTATCTTCTCTCTCAGCACGCATAGCTTCATGCTCAGCTCTACGCTCTTCTACATGTGCTTTAAATGCTGCAAAATCTTCATCTTGTACAATCTCTTCAAGTTCAGCTCTTTCAGCTTCTCTTTCTTCTTTTTTCTCTAGCATCATATCAAATTTTTCTTGAGAAATCTTCTCTTGTGCCTCAGCTGGCAAATCTTGATAATTACCTGTTTCAAGAGCATCTTTTATAGCGTCTTTTTTTTCTTTACGCTCTAAAAGTTGCTCAAATTTCTCTTCAGAGATTTTTTCTTGTGCTTCAGTTGGCAATAAGTCATAATCTGCTGCATCGATAGCTTGCATAATTTCTGCACGCAAAGCTTGTCTATCAGTATCAATATTTGGAGCAGCATAGCTAACCATACTGATAGAAAGTGCTGCTACGCTCACAAGTCATAGGACTGAGCCAAGAGTAAGTGATGTATTCATGATATATAAGGGTAAGTGATATAAATGAAGTAAGACACATAGGGAGAGTATCATAGGTAGATGATGTGAAAAGTATGCATTACCGTCCTAGGAGGACACTATCATGTAATCACGCTCTACTCATCATGTACTAGATACATACCTCTGTGTGTTCGAACGATGGAGAGTATACTCATACATCTTACTAAAATCTTAAATAAACAAAAAAAGCCCAAGAGCTTATCTCAAAGGCTTTTAGAAAATTTAACATATTTAAAACAGCTCTTATATGCTCTTACATTTCAATTTTTCTTGCTACCTTATGCAAATACACCCCGCCGTATTTTTGTACATCGATAATATCTACTACTTCTCCAGAGTCTAGCTCAAGTGTTCCATTATCTCATTTCTGCCCTCATCACTCTGCATAGAACGGTGTCTTATCGAAGACAAGATACCTCTGTGTATCAATACTAAAATCTTTGAGTAGAGACATTCATGCCAATTCCAAAGATGCATACCCTACAAACTCTGTCTCAGGAAGTCATTTTATATAATCTGCTCGATTTGTCTCCTTGCCAAATTTATTATCTACTCCAGCACGTGAGCGTTCTTTCGCTAAATCTTGAGCATTTTTGAATGTTTCTTTATTGTAAGACAAGCCTTGCTCAGACAAAATCTCTTCTGTCAGCTCCACAGGAAACCCATAGGTATCAAAAAGCATAAATACTTTCTTTCAGCATACTTCGTCTCATTCACACTGTATGATAATCTCTTGGAGCTTCTTCTTTCCTTGGCTAATCGTCGCATCAAAACGTCATCGCTCGTCCATCATACAAGCTAATACACTCTGTGTCTGCACATCTGGATACGTTCACTGAAATCAGGCTAAAATCTCTTCTAGCATCTCCTGCATAGTATCCAAACCTACTTGATCCAAAATGACATAGACCTGATACATAGCCCTTCTCAAGACTCTTCTCAGCACATAACCTCTTCACTCGTTGGATGGCGTCAATCACTCATGGATCAGCATCATTGCTGTACGGATATGATCTGCCATGATTCTTTGTCTTTTGATATCTTTAAGTTTATATCTACTCAATATCTGCAAGATAGGAGCAAAAATATCTATATCATACACACTCATAGTATCACGAATAGACAAATCTTCTCATACTTGAGATTTTTGATCTTTACGATTTTGTCCTTCCATCACCATCAAGATACGTTCAAACCCCATACCTGTATCGACATTTTTCTTTTCCATTTCACTAATTATACCTTTATCGTCTTTATAATACCCCATAAAGACATTATTCCATATCTCAAGTCGGTTCTCTTCATCATTACCAGGATGAGAATCTTTTGGTGGTTTCCCAGATCATACCCAGTAAAAAATCTCACTATCAGGACCACATGGTCATATAGCACCTGCAGGTCATCGTCGGTTTTCTTTTTTGTCCAAAGGGCTAATACGATATTCTGGCAAATATTGCAACCAAAGCTCTCTCGCTTCTGTATCCAAAAGCGCATCAGCATCTCACTCAAAAATCGTCGCACACAGCATCTCAGGATCTAATTTCAAAACGGATGTCAAAAATTCTCGACTTCGTGAGATAGATTCTTTTTTGAAATAATCTCCCAAAGACCAGTTCCCCATCATCTCGAAGTAGGTCAAATGTGATACATCGCCCACCTCATCGATATCTACTGTCCTCACACATCACTGGATATTGTAGACTCTCTTGGATCATGTAGGATGCTCTTTTCACATGAGATAGGGAACGAGAGGTTGCATACCAGCTGTGTTGAACATCGTCGTAGGATCATCAGCATTATTGACGATCAATGAAGCTGGCTCAGCTCGAGCATGTTCTTTACTTGCTCGGAAATCATCTCGCAGTCTACGTAATATAACAGAATCCATGAAGAAAAAGGTAATAATATGAAAGAAAAAATCGCTAGGAGAAACTTTTTCGACTAACGATTATATACTGGTTTTGGCTATAGTTGCAAATCGACACTTCGACATTCTTTATTCGAAATTCTACATTCGATATTCTCTAACCCTGTGCCTCTTCCTCGAAGAAGTGCTCAATATACTCATAGAGTCTCATACCATAGACACCATTTTCGGTAAGAATATACAGATTTGATCTTTCTCCTTCCTCCACGAAGACATCTATTGCTTGTTGTTCACTATTGTTAAATTTTACCCTAAAGAAATATGCCAAAGTATAGGTGTAGGTATTTGCATCATTGGTCTTGTGTGGAGTAGACTTATACACCGTAAAGGTCTGATGTTCTTTATCAAACAAATACACAAATCTTGAGGTCTCTGAGGCAATAATTTTCATCTCTTCACTATAGGGCTCTATCGTATCACCTCACTGAAGAGGTATGTGGCGAGCAGTCATAGTAGATCACCCTCAAGGTCTTCGCATCTGATAGATCTTTTTTTCAGCTTTGGACCAAGCAAGGAAAGTCCCATCGATAGCAAATGAGCTAAATCATGATCCAAAGAAATTATCACCACTCATCACTGTAGCATCAAAAATGTATTCTGCTCCCTCACCAAACTCCTCTTGTGTACCGATTTGGTTGGTATATCTTACAACATAAGTACCAGCACTATTAAGTATGGGATCATGAGTCAATGTATAAATGTTTGAACGACCAAAGATTCATATATCTTCTATATTCGTAGGAAAGACGCCTGCAGCATTGTTCACAGGACTGATTCATGCTCTCGTAAGATTATAGATACCATCAGTATCAGAGACACAGTACAGTCCATTACTCAACAGATTAACAATACAATTTTTAAAAGAAAGATCTGTAGATGCACTCACAAGAGTACCCCTTACATCATTATTAACGGCACCAAGTAAAACTCCATCTGTACCTCATATGAGTAGACCATCTCTATAATACATATCTTGTACAGTTCAGAAGACGTTTTTTTCTTGTTGTGTAAATGTATAGAGCGGTTCTTGAAATACTTCTGTATCAGTCAATACAATATTAAATCACTGATAATACTCAGTTTCTAGGATCTTTTTGATTTCTTTGACATCTTTGACCCATCTATTACTCTGTTCGAGGAGTGCTATATTATTTGATATCTCTTGATATTTTTGCACTTTTCTATCTAGACTAGGATCTATTCTTTTGAATTCTTCTATATCTCTAGATATATCTTCTATGGTAAAATCAATAAGTATATCACCATTGGTATCGGTAAATCTTGCCTGATTGGAATCAGTAAAGGACTGATACAGTCGATATATCATGAGCAAGGCAAACACAACAATCGTTGCATAGACAAAATATCCTTGGTAAGGAGCCAAACGATCCATCCACTTAGAAAACTGATGGACTCATGTAGAGACGTTTCTTTGAAGTTTTTTTTGTGAGAAGAGTGCTGTAGATTCTAGGACTGCTGATATTACAAATCCTATCTTTTCTCTCTCTACTCTCACAGCTAAAATATCCAGTAATCCATCAATAAAGCTCTTCTCTTGTTGCTTATGGATATCACGGATCGTCGCAAAGTCAGTTTTTTCTATATAGGTGTCGATAGGGATTCATAGGGTAATGACCTCATCATATTCTTTGAGCTCTCCTTCGATAAGTTCTGAAAAAAGATCTATAGAAGCATCTTTGGTCACAATATTACTCATCATAAAGTTGAGATCATTGTCTCTGACCACCATAAGTCCTACTTCTCAGATCATAGATGCGACATACTCTTGTCATCGAAATACTTGAATGATACCTTGTATCTGGAACTGCTCTACTTCGTCGATCTTCTCTGCAAAGACAACAAGCTTGTTATTGATTTGCTGAAGCTCTTTCTCGAGTAGTTTTCTAAAATCATCTATATACATGTCATCATCTGATAGCCCATCGATCAACACCCCAAGAAAATCTTCAAACATATCTCTCTGATAGTCAGTGAATTTTTGAGTAGAGAAGTAGAGATGACATTGGAGCTCTTTTTGTCATGAGAAAGATTTGGTCAGATGGAGTCCATCCTGTGCATCGTGAAAGATATGATCAGTATAGCTAATAGGCATATGTAGTAGAAAACAAGTTGGATAAATCAAAGGCTATCAGCTAATAGCAAGAAACTATCAGCTTTTTATATTTTTCTCATTATCGTCAAGATAGTCAAGTGCTTGTCATTTTCAAGGTAAAGGGAGAGTCATTTGCTTTTTTCTGCATAAAGACTTGACATTAGACTATATATATATATGATGCAATTGACCGAATTTTGGTCAGGGATAGACATCATTAAAAATTAAAACTTATGAAATTTACAAAAGGTGCTCGTATTGGGCTCGCCATTATCATTTTTATTGTTGGACTAAACTGGAGTTTTGCCATGGTAAGTGCAGCAAATACAACACAAAATATCATAGGAGTTATAATATTACTTGCTTCTATTGGTATTCCATATTCACTAATCAAAAATCAAACACATTAAAATTATGAGAAAATTTAGTTTTTATTTTACAGCAATCATTCTATTGCTATCTACGTTATCATTAAGTTCATGTATGGAAAGAATTGATGCTGGTCATACAGGAATACTCTTCAATCATTATGGGTCTGAGAAGGGTGTCAGTGATACAAAAATAGTTTCTGGCACAGTATGGTACCACCCATTTTTTAAATCTGTATATGAATATCCTCATCACTATCAAACAGCAACCTTTAAAGATATTACTTTCAATTCTTCAGAAGGCGAAGGAATGACTGCAGATATTACGGTTATATATAGATACTTAAAAGATGATATACCAAGTATCTTCGATAACTATCGTCTTTCTCCTAGAGAACTAGAAGATGAAATTATCCAACAGAAAGTAATCGATGCACTCAACCGCAATGCAGGACAGATCCAAGCAGTTGCTCTAGCTGGAAAAATGAAAGATAGCTTACTCATACTTGCTGAAGTAGATCTAAATGTTGATATGATTGAAGAAGGATTTGAATTCGATCAAGTGTCTTTTGCTACTAAAATTGTGCCAAGCGAAACTGTGCAACAAGCTATCAATGCTGTTATTAGTGCTCAAGAAGCAGCAAAAGAAGCTGAAGCGCAAATTGTTCAAAGAGAGGCAGAGAAACAGAAGAAGATTATCGATGGCGAAGCTGAACTTGCATATGCTGAATTTAAAGCACAAGCAAATAAAGTTTTATCAGCCTCTATTACTAACGAGTTAGTAGAATGGGAAAAGATAAAAGCTTGGGAAGCAACTGGCGGAAAAGTGCCACAATTCTACGGAGCAGGCGATGTTCCAACCTATATGATCAAATAAGTTACTAGTCTATCCCTTACAAGAGCCGTCTTTTTATTAAGACGGCTCTTTTTTTTATCTACCAAAAATTCTTATTTTTCCCAACACATACCTCACTACTCCAAACATCCACCAGAGTTTTTTGAAGTTTTTCTTGGGATGCTGGAGGATTCTTCGAGGAGTTTCGAGAACTCTTGCTCTGACTACTCGACCTGGAGCTCTACGCTCAAATCCTGACCGATAGTCAATCAGTCATCCTGCGTTGAACACGATACTCTTGCTCTGCTTAAATATATCTACGTTTTCTTGTACCCAAATCTCCTGATGTGGCGTCC
The DNA here is from genome assembly GCA_028566655.1 of Metis holothuriae. Taxonomy (NCBI): domain Eukaryota; kingdom Metazoa; phylum Arthropoda; class Copepoda; order Harpacticoida; family Metidae; genus Metis; species Metis holothuriae. The sequence continues at coordinate 13,035 of JAOXNJ010057755.1, forward strand.
CTGTACACATAAGAAAGATCGAGATATCAGTTCATGATCCATCCAAAGATACTTGATATCAATCTCGATCAAAATCTTCACCCCTCTCACTATATAAAGACTGATGCAAAAATACTTCTGTCCCAGGTCGACGATCATGGATATAAGACAAAGCACCTTGATTCACCTCTTGAGATTTGCCAAGCTTGGGATCATACACAGCATAGATAGCTAGATGGATTTTTTTTCACTCAGCTATCAAACTATCCAGCATATATGGGATAAAATCCGTCCCATTGAGATTAGACAAACGTTGAAGTGTTGAAACGTTGAAACGATAGAACATCTGCAAAGCTATCCCATCAGGCATCAGAAAATCAGCTTGTTCAAGAGCTTGTTTATACATATCTCTTTTTGCTCTTCGCTCTTTGCTCTTCACTCTTTGCTCTTCTACCAAACGTCGATGCATCACATTTGCAAAATACAAAAATGACACCACAGCTCGTCACTGCTCCTCATATACAGCTAAGATATCCATCAAAGCCTGCTCCTTATCTCATGTATATAACTTTTCTAAAATCATAAAGACATACATATAGTAAATTGATATCATACATATAGTTTTTAGTAATCACACACTCGGAAAAACCAAGGTGTCGATTGTATTTTGCCTAGAGTTTTTTTGATTCTTTTTGAGGCAATGCCAAAAAAAATATAAAAAGATATAAGGCAAGTACTACAATCGTTTCTTCTTCTTAAACACTACAAGCATCGCTCACGCCAATAAGAACATTCACACAAATATATATATCCACATCATCCAACTATCTAGCATAGGCAAACGAACATTCATCCCATAAAATCATGTCACCAAGGTCAACACTCATATAATAGCTGTAAAGATAGTCAATACTGTAATAATAGAATTTAACTTCATCGTCGAGAGTGTATTGTAGGTATCATACAGTGAATCAACATCTTCACTCACGATAGCTATCTGACTCATGATTCTATCCCGCTTATACTGCAGATCTTCAAAATATACATCTAGTTCATCTCCTCGAAAACGTTTGATATCTTTGTCATTTTGGAGCAAGTCTAGGATCTCTTCTTGAGGTTTGAGCATATGTTTGAGCGAGACGATATTGCGCCTTTTGATCATGATCTGCTCCAAGACATGCTTGTACATATGATTATGATCAAAGACCTTATCCTCTATACGACGTAAATCTCTCGTAAACATACGTAGATGTGCCAAGACTTTATCATACATAGCATCGATGATTTCGTACAAAATATAATATGGAGAAAGTTTGAACTGCTCGTCTTGTTCGAGATTTTGCATCTGTTGCGTATAGCTCTCTTTGATTTGCGTGACACGACCTGTCTTATATTTGGTCAGAGTCACAAACCAGTCTTTACCTATGATAATATTAAATTCGTTGGTAAGATATTTCCCACGATCAGTTTTGTATTTGGGGAAATGCAGCACCAAAAATATACAAGCATCGTACACATCGATCTTGTCTTGTACTGTGGACTCTAAGATATCTTCCTCGATGATCTCATGCAAATCATACTTCTCTACCAGATCTGCCAAATCATCTTTGGTCGGAGCATAGGCATGATATCGATCGAGTCACTGCGCTGAGAAAAAGGTATCCATGATGAGAGAAATTAGACACTAGAAACTAGATACTAGGATAACAAAGATAGCCGTGCTTGCAAGAAGGAGTGAGGAAAAGCTTTTAGTAACTTTCTTATTGACTTATGTCTTATGTTATTTAAACATATTAAATGAGATCATTAAAATTAAATTAAAAAAATAACATCATTATGAAAAAGAAATCTATTGCTGAAGAAGTAGCTAACATTCTCTTAGAAATGAAAATTGCACAAATACAGCCACACAAACCCTTTACATGGACATCAGGGTTCAAATCACCAATTTACTGCGATAATAGATTGTTACAAAGCAATCTAGATGCACGCAATAAAACATTAGGACACTTAGAAAGTTATATTGATTATGAATATGCTCTTATTCGTGATATAGACTATCTTGTCAGCGTTGCAACAGCAGGTATTCCTTGGGGAGCTGCTCTTGCTGATCGCTTACAACTACCTCATGCCTATGTGAGGTCAAAAGTAAAGCAACATGGCAAGTACAACCAAATCGAAGGAAATATACCAGTAAATGCAAAGGTGCTTATCATTGAAGACCTGATATCTACAGGCGGAAGCACACTCAATGCTATAGAATCTGTACAAGCAACTGGAGCACAAGTAATAAGTGTCCTAGCTATATTCACATATGGATTCTCATCAATGTATGAGAAATTTAAACAGCAAAAAATACCAGTTCATACACTGACTGATTATTCTACGCTTATACAGCATCCACTAGTAAAAGAGAAATACAATGAGAACACACTCAAATCTCTAAAAAATTGGTATCAAGATCCACAAAAATGATCTGATGCCATCAAAAGAAATTAATTACCTAAACTCAAAAAAAATAAAAATGAATTACACAAATTTGCTGAAAGAATCAGCAAAACGAACAGGAAACATAGCCTGCTTTGGTTTAGATCTTGAAATAGATTTTTTACCCAAAGAATACCAAAAACAAAAATTACCTGGACTTGGATTTTTCAACTTACTAGAAGGTATTTTTGGAAAGATGGAAGAAAAAAATCTGCGTCCATCAGCATTTAAACTCAACTATGGATGCTATGAACAAATAGTAAGTCCATATAATCATGTCTACGAGTATCCAGGACTCACAACACTCACAAATATAATCAATTATATAAAAAGTGTGTTTCCATGGACACCTATTATTTTAGATGGCAAATGGCAAGATATTGGACGCTCAGCAGCTCGATATGCCAAAGTACCATATGAACGATATTACGCACATGCAGCTACTGTAGGCTCGTATATGGGAACCGATAGTGTAGCTGAGTTCGCTAAATATACAGATCATGGAGTTTATGCCTTAGCACTCACGTCAAATCCAAGTGCTGTAGAGATACAAAAAAGACAGCTCTCTCATGTCAGAGAAAGCAAAGAGTTTGTATATCAATCCGTTCTAGTAAAAATCCAAGAATGGCATGAAGCATATGGCAATATAGGTGCAGTAGTAGGTGGAACACAGAACGAATTGCTAGACATAGCAAAAGAGTTAGCATCGCAGGACAGTTCTCCACCTCTCCTTATTCCTGGAGTAGGAACACAAGGAGGCGAAGCAACAGATGTAATAAATACTCTGCGTGATGCTCAGTATCCGTTGCATTTAGCAAGAATCAATTCTTCCAGCAAACTAACGCACCCTTGGAAAGACAAGGGAGCTCCAGAAAATTGGCTGGAAGTATGTATGGAAAATATTACTCAGTTTATAGAGGATTGTTCTCTATAAACATTATAAGTATATAATCTAAGTAACAGTGGTAGTCATCATTCATTTGGCGATTATCACTTTTTTTATAACCAAAAAACCACTCTCAATCACGAAAGTGGTTTTCTATATATTTTCTCTTTGCTCTAAATTCTTTAGTCTCAGCTCTATGTTTCACTCTCCGCTCATTTTTCTTCCTGTTCTTTTTTGAGAGCTTTGATGCTCAATCAGATTTTTCTATTTCTTGGCTCGAGCAGGATAACTTTAGCTTTGATCACTTGTCATAGTTTAAATGCTTGCATAGGATTATCAATTTGTTTTCCTTTGCCAGTATTGATTTCACTCAAGTGGATAAGACCGTTGATATCATCATATACTCTGATAAACACACCATACGGCACATATCTCACCACTTCTCCTTCGATCAAATCGCCGACTTTGTATTTTTGTGGGATAATACTCCATGGATCTGGTTTGAGTTTTTTGTGTGAGAGAGAAATTTTTCCATCTTCCAGACCGATAATCTTCACTCTCATATCATCTCCCACCTTACCGAATTTGTTGAGATTGGATACGTGACCATACGTAATCTCAGAGATATGGACAAGTCACTCGATACCACCACCGATAGTAACGAAAAATCCATAACTAGAAAGTCCACTAATCACCCCATCATATTCATTACCGACTTCCATAGTTTCCATAAGTTTTTCTCTTTCTTCTCTGAGTGCTTCTCTTTCAGAGAGGATCATTCTCTTATTGTCTTCGTCGAAATTGATAATTCTCACTGTAAACTCTTGACCAAGGAGAGCAAGTAGTTCTTCAAAAATTTTCTCTTGATCACCATCTTCTACTCTTGGATAATGAATAGGAGCCAATTGAGACAATGGTATAAATCATTTGATACCATGCATATCTACCAAAAGACCTCCGAGATTTGCTTCTGTAGGAATTACTGTAAAGATTTCATCTCTTTCTTTTTGCTCCATGATCTGCTTCCACACATCTCTTTGCTTGAGTCTAGATACAGAGATCACATAGTATCACTCATCAGTCATCACATCACCACCGAGAAGTTCTGCTTCTATTTCTTGTCCTATACTCAGATCAAAATTATTTCTTTCAAGATTTTTTACTTCTTTAGCGAGGATAAGTCATGTATAAGCACCTTCACCACAATCTACTAAGACACCATAGTCTCATCTCTTTAAAATACTACCTGTAATCACTGATCATCATTTCAGTTCTGGCAGAACAATCTTGCCATTATCGATATCTTGCAACAAATTCGTCTCTTTTGCTTTAGCCATGTTAGTAAAATAAAATGTTAGAAAATAAAAAAAACAGATTTGAGAATATAGAGTTCAGATCTGAGAAGAATATATATTGCATTATATTGATCTCAAGTCTCATATCTCGTTTCTCAAGCCTTCTACACTTTTAGCTTCAATTTTTTCGCAACGAAACTATATCTTTCAAGTTCATTCTCCTTGAGATATCTTAGAAATTTTCTTCTTCTTGCTACTTTTTTGAGCAAACTTCTCTTCGCATCTACGTCACTAGAATGTGCCTGCAGATGTGCTTGGAGTCAAGTAATTTCAAAACTAAGCAAAGCAATTTGCACCTCTGGAGAACCATTATCATTTTCATGTCTCCTAAATGGCTCTACAAAAGCCAATAATTCTTCATACATGAATATATTAGGTAAATAAATAAAAATAAAAAACATATACATCTATCCAAGTATGGTTGCCTGATTGATAGATCATATATTGAAAAAAAAATAATGTTTTTCAGGTAAGCATGATATATAAAGATAGCTACTATAAATACAAGTCCAAGTCAACTATTTCATTATGACAGAATACGAGAAAAATGAAAGTATCCATTGGATTTTTATAGAACAAAACTATACATTGTATACAATAACTTAGGATTTAAAATCTTTTAGCCCTTTTAGCTTTCTCTTATGAATATCTGAATCGTATGACTGCCCAATGTTGGTAAATCAACACTCTTCAATGCTTTAACCAAAAACTACAGTGCAGACGCTGCGAATTTTCCTTTTTGTACTATAGAACCAAATATCTGAGTTGTGAATGTCAAAGATCCGAGAGTAGACAAGCTCGCTGACATCTCTAATACACAAAAAAAGATCTATGCGACAATAAATTTCGTCGATATCGCAGGTCTAGTCAAATGAGCCTCACAAGGAGAAGGGCTATGAAATCAATTCTTAGCAAACATCAGAGAAGTAGATGCTATCGTCCAAGTCGTGCGTCATTTCCAAGACAACGACGTCATCCATGTCGAATGAGCTCCAGATCCTCTCCGTGATGTAGAGATTATAAATACTGAACTCATCCTCGCTGATCTCCAGATGCTTGAAAATCTAATGCAAGGACTTGAGCGTAAATTAAAATCAAACGACCCACAAGTCAAAAAACTCCACACTATACTCACAAAAATGAAAAACTACCTCGAACAATGAAAACTCGCCTATGACATAGCTGATGAGCTAACTAATGGAGAGAAAGCATTACTCAAACCTTATAATTTTCTCACCTACAAACCTTTTATCTATCTCTTAAATGTTGCTGAAGATGAACTGGTAAATGCAAACACATTAATACAAGAATGTCAAAAAGAACTTCACAAGCCAGTCAGTATAGTCTCTGCAAAGTTTGAATCAGAAATCATGGAGCTCGATGCTGAGGAGAAAAAAATGTTTATCGATGAGCTCAAATGATGACAAGATATACATATCCCCACACTCGATGATGTGATAAAGTTAGCTTTTGATACGGTAGGACTCATGTATTATTTCACGACTGGAGAGAAAGAGACGAGAGCATGGAGTGTCCCCAAATGATGTACTGCACCGCAAGCAGCAGGAGCAATACACACAGATTTTGAGCGTGGTTTTATCAAAGCAGACGTTATCACCTATGATAATTTTGCCAGTATTGGAGGCTGGAACAAAGCAAGAGAAGCAGGCAAAGTCAGACTCGAATGAAAAGACTACATCGTCCAAGACGGTGATATTATGTTGTTTAAGTTTAATGTGTAAAATAGAACCTGAGTAGAAAAATCTCGAATATACGAGGTTGTCATTGCTTTTTTTGCTCACCTACCTGTTTACTCGTTTATTCACTTATTCTATGCCAGAACGAAAAAAAAATCTAGCAATCATCAGTATCAGCTTCCTCCTAGGATGAATGTTTTTGCATTGGATCATGTTTGGAGAACTCTTACAGGACGAAGAATTTGATCAAGCACTCCTACGAGCTCAGACGCAGCAGATCTATCAGCGAGAAAATATAAGCGAATATCCTTTCGCTCATGTCAGCAGACAAAAAGCAGCCATACGATACGTCCAGCTAGCTCAAGAAATATGACTCATCCCCTCTAATCCTGGAGACTGTGAATTTAATGATATAGCACATCTAGATCAGAAAGAACAAGACTACATTACGCTCGCCTGTCAGTATGAGTTCTTCAAAGGGACAGAGTGAAATTTTTATCCAGACCAGTATGTGACAAAAGCAAACTCACTCGTCGCACTGATGAGATGACTCTATCCAGATAGAGAATTTCCCCTCACCAATCCCTACCGAGATCCTTATATAACCCTTGCCCATGAGCAAGGCATTACTAAAAAAGCTACCTGACCTTATAAGATGTACCTTATTACCCAGTATGAGTTAGTATTGCAGTTGTGGAGAGTTTCACAAAAGCAATAAAATCATATTGATATATATTTATATATAGATATAGATATTCTATTTATTCATAAGAACATTCACTATGGTAAAAATCATGCTTTCCTTCGCTGTGACAGGTATGCAAGAAGAAGACCTAATATATATATCACATCTTGAAAATACTCTTAAAGAGACATGACATGAAGTACGACACTCACTACAAGGTTCTCGTAAAGACATCATCGATCAAGCATTTCAAAAAAGTTTTCAAGAAAACAATGGCTATACATGAGGCATGGATCAAATATATACATTAGTAGAAGAATTTCAGCAACGTGATCTTCTTTTTCTCATATGTATATGACAAGAGAAAGACTGAAAATTTATAGAAAGCACATGAATGAAGATAGAAAGAGATCATTATACACCAAAAGAAAACACACACCTCATAAGTCTTATTCCAAAATCCCAAACAGAAAAAATGAAAGCACGACAAAAAGTATCAAAAAAATCTTATATCTATGAAAACAACGATATGAATAAAAATATAGAGGATTTCACTCAAGTCATCAACGAACTCATTGAAAAAATAAAAGAAAATCTCATCTCTTAAGGGACCTCTGCAAAATAGATTATGATCTGTATCTTGAGATAGAAGGTATATTTTACTAAGAGATACAATGTTCTAGATACGGTTCCTTGAGGAAACTCTTCATGCAGAAGAAATTCCAAATTCTTTCTTTTTTCAGAGCTTCCTTAAAACATCACCAATCCCATTAATCCCTCCACATCCACAAACACCATCACAAAAAAAGCTACACTATTGACGAGCACATGAAACAAGAAAGGATACCATAGCGAACGCGTCTTCCGATATATCCATCACAGCACACCAGATAAGATCAGTAAATTAAAAAATACACCTCGCTCCATATGGATAGCAGCAAAAATGACAGCAGCCAAAGCCACACCCCATCCTCACCAGTACTTCATTAAAGTATCTGTCAGTACTCATCTAAAAATAATCTCCTCCAGCAGTGGTGCTACCAAAGCAATAACCACATACAGGACGACATAGTCAAATCGTCACACATCTCCTAATCAGCCCAACATTTCTAAACTACTCTGCTCACCATTTAGTCCAGGGATATGTATCTGAAAATATTCCAAGACCCCAGACAAACCTCAAACAACCAGCATATATCCCAGATAACATACTACAGCATATATCCCAACACGCCTCCATCATTGCCATTTCCACAAATGAGCAATATATCACCAAAAACTCTGTCGTACACCAGCGATCTTCTTAGATCCTACTACCAAAGCCAAAAATAACACCCCAAACGTGATCAGCTGCTGTAGCCCAAATAACAACAAAAAACTTCTCCAAACGCTATCACCTACTATAGCATGATACATCTCTATCAAAGGTGGATACACTTCCACAATCACTCCTACCAAGAATCATAGCACCAAAAAAGACAACATATAAAAAAAAGCGAAAAATCATATATGAGAAAGTTTGGGACTATACATGGATAGACAAGTTAGATAAATTGGATAATATAACTACATGTTTTTATTCTCAATGCTTAAAGCTTATGGCATACAGCTTATAGCTTTTACAATAGTGTTGCCTGCTGATTTTCTTCCTCTCAGCTCAAAGACGATCATGATCTAGCTATATCTACAAATTCCTCGAGCGTAAATGTTACTTCTTCACCGTCCAGTTGGATTCTTTTGTGTTTGAGGAGTGCTAAGAATACTCACAAAGTTATATGGACGTCATTTTTACAGTATTGTTTGACTTTTCTCAACGCTTTCTCATCACCTGTCTTCTTCCACTCAGCAAGCAAAGCAGATCACTCAGCTCATGAAGACAAGGTCTTACCAGAACTCACGAGAGCCTGTGCTACTTTTGCCAAACTCACTCTCTTCTTGAGTTTAGATTGAAAAAACAAAAACGGATCTATCGACTTCTTATTGAGTATTGCAAGCTCGACTTCTCCATATCATACGTTATATATCAGCACAGGATTATCAAATCATATCTGGTTATACCCGATAATCCAGCCATCATAAGCAAGAAGATAATCACAGTATTTTTTCATACTGTCACGATCAATATACTTATATTTCATCTTCTGTGTATTATCCTCATCACTCGCTATAGAGTACGCAATTTCAAAGTGTTGATCACTAATCTGTTCTCCGCTAAATGTTGTCTCGATATCATAGACCACATAAGGTCTCTCATCTATAAGATTTCGCTGTCCATCTTGGTACTCATTGATGAGTTGCTCTAGAATAGTAGCGTTTTCTTTTTGAATTGCCTTCATTTGTGAGCTATTTTTAAACAAGTTATGCATCGCATTGATATCATCTTCATTAGCTACGATTTCGAGCTTTTCTACTTCATCTATCAGACGTATCTGCTTATCTTGCACACATTGGATCCTAAAGATAGGTTTGTTAGCATTATAAAAATACACACGATCAGTATCTTTGGTCACTTCTTGGAGAAATCCTTTGAAAAATTGATGATGACGAGACGTGAAGATATTCTGCAAATGTGAAAAAAATTGTGTATTTACTTTGGTAAGCTGGTCGTAGGTGAGTTTTTTATACATGAGAAATAGATGAATTAGGTAAATTTATTGTAGAGACATGTTCGTGGTATGTTGGCATACATACATTATATCAACATATATTATGGAAAATTTTATTCCTTATTTGCTGACAAATACATAACATCACAATTTTTCATATATTCTGATCGAAAATTCCATCATTCTTTTTCTATTCATTCTGAACTCACTGATGGGTCTTTTCGTTGAATATTTTTAAATCAAATTTCTTGCAATATGTTTTCAATAGTCTTTTTATGATAAAAACAAGAATATAAAGTACAAAGATGTTCGTCTCAATTATATAACATCATTTCTACAATAGCTCAATCTACCATTTGCTTTCAAGGAAATATTTTTATCGATCAAAATCTTTTATTGTTATGAACGATATCCGAAGGATTATCCATTATCGCAAATAATTTTCATCATTTTTGTAATGAATCATATCGTTTTTGAAATAATATCTTCATTTCTAAGAGTGTTTTTGAATAATTTATAACAAAAGGGGCATTGATACAAGTAAAATAATTTTGTGGATATTCATATGTTCGCATATCTTCTATAAGATATTCAATATTTTCTATACTCATTTCTTGTTTCAAGTTATTTGCTGATTTAATTTGTGTAGCAATAAAACTCACTCCATTACATTTCGTTCGTCCCTATCCCCGACCACAAGGGTACGGGGTATTAATGTGATGCAAG
>JAOXNJ010057867.1:0-12604 GCA_028566655.1 Metis holothuriae
ATTACAGAAAAGTTTTTTGGCTGGGGGCACCTCAATTTTGATGCTAGGGACCTGAAATTTTGTGTGTGAGCTTCTGGCATCCATGTGCATCCTTGGGTAGGCTGCATTTTGGGATCTAAAAAAGTTGACCAAATTTAGATCACCCTAATACACACCCTTGCCTAGAATTTGTGGGATTTTTTTTTACGTGGAAGCATTGCGCCTTCCAAAATGTGGCTAGATCCATCATCAGCTATGACTTATGTTGACCCAGACCGTCGAGGATAGTTAGACCATTTTCAGACCTAGATTATTTCCTTTTTTATCACGTCTATTGATTTACGTAACAATCTGGACGATTTGCCCCTGGGGTCTTGCTTTCTTCATTCCGACACGTGACACACGAGCACGTGCGACTCATGGCTTTATCGTGACGTCATTGGGTTTGAAAGGGAGCCCATTTGTGACCGAAAAGCAATTCTGCTTCACACCTTTACTCATCGGCTGGACTTGCTTCAACAATGAAGTACTGTACTACCAGATTACGTAGAGCTCTGAGTACGCCGTTGCAGTGGGCCATTATTTGTCCTATTGACGTTCACAAGTCTCAGCTTAATGAATGCTTTAAAGCTACCTTTTGTGTAAGCTAAAGGGTCGACGTTTTGTTCACCAGTTGTACAAGTATTGGACACATAACGTGGTCGAAGTGTGTGCTCAGCTGCTTTCCACTCCCAATCTCTCGTTTAGCTCTCATCCGCAAGCAAAGACCGCTGTGCTTGCTAATGTCTCTTTGAGACTCGTTCGTGACTTGTTCACCAGTCATCACTGTCATCAGATACGTTCTATTTAACAGAGCATATATGCTAGCTCTCTACAACAGTTACTTTTCTGGTTAGTTATAATTTGTTATTGCTCCAACAGTTTTAACTTTTAAGAACAGCTGGTCGCGCGATTAGATATCCGAATGTTACAGGCTTTCAGTGTTACTTTCATGTAAACTACCTACTTTTGCCTTTGCTACGAAAAACTATGCTTTGAATTCTGTGTCCTCAGTTGATGCTGACTTTTCATGTTGTTTCTTTTCGTTACAGAACATGGAGACAGCAATTCTCTGTCCATCGTGATGTGTGTGGCTCTCGATTCGCGGCGCTCGTCGACGCGTGTTCGTCATTGGTCAGCACCGAACACATTTGAAAGCTTATCTGCAAAGGAAGCTGAGCCGTGGCTCCCTTGGGAGATACCATTAGAAACCGAACAGCTTCTTCTATTAAACGATCATGCGGTACAAGACGGGAAAGGAGCGTACTTGTGTGGAGGACCTAATTTGCAGTCCAAAGTAGAGCTCACATGGTGTCGAATCCGACACTTCCAACAGGCTAGACTAGCAATGCTAGCCTGCCAAACCCCAGAGCTACATTTAAAAACGAGTAAAACGCCTATTGCTTCTGTGTTTGAAGCTCAGAATGCTCCAGTACCTGAAACCTATGGCGCGACCGAGTCAGAAGAGAGGTATTTCCGTTTTAATCGCCTCGATGGCTTGTCACCTTCCCCCTCAACTTCCTCAACTCCATCTTTAGTGGTACCACCAAAGAAGAAAAGAAGAGTTGCTTTCTCCAAATCGCATGAAAAAGGTATAAGTCGGTCCTTGATATCGTCGTCGTCCGCTAGACCTCCGGGGAGGTCACACCGATTGCTTAAAAACGTCAATGAGTACCTGAAATCATCGAGTCTCTTGTTGTTAATTGCACTCCTATTGATGACACCGTTCTCTTCTGGAGAGATATGTACGAGTATGACCTTGCGGCAAGTACCTTCGGACGCCTCGCAGCTTGAGAGGTGCACGGTCATAGAAGGCAGTCTTGTCCTTGCACTTGGAGCTACAGACAAGCTGGAAGCTAATGAAATCGGCAGGGTGAATGTATCGTTTCCAAACCTGAGAGAGATCACGGACTATCTCCTAGTTTATCAAGCTCACCGCTTAACAACTCTGGCTGATTTGCTGCCAAATTTGTCAGTCATACGTGGAACCAAGCTACTTCAGGTAAGGATAAAAGTTATGAAAGCCTTTATTACAATATTTTCATTAAACATATGCTCATGAATCCTTATTCTCTGTAGAACTGGGCGTTGGTAATCTGGCAGAACGATCACTTGGAGGAAATTGGCCTGCCTCATTTGACCCAAATTTTACGTGGCGGTGTTCGCATTGTCAAAAACTCTCTTCTGTGCTATGTCAATACGATAGATTGGAACAGGATCGTCGAAAAGGACTACAGAGAATTTAATATTATGGAGGTAAATAACAACAATACAAATTCAGTCTAGTGAATTCGTTCTTCTCTGCAATTCAATACTAAAGTTCTTAATATGTTTTCTTAAACTTCTTTCAAGGACAACGAAGAGGACAATCTTTGCCCCAATCTTTGTCCGTCAGAGTGTGAAAGCAATGCTGGGAGAGGGAATCAAAAGCTTTGTTGGAACAGACGTCATTGTCAACGAGGTAAACAAAAACAGAAAAATCAATAAATAAAGAAATTGTGAAAAAGCAACATATTTCTCTAGATCTTTTCAACGTATCTAAATTCTGACAAGCTTACAATAAGTGGATCTTTGTTGCAGTTAAAGCGGAGTGTCCGAAGGACTCCCCTGATGGCAGTCAATGTTTCATGGGTGTACGTGGACGTCTAGATCAACTTGAGGTTTGTGACTCGGAGTGCGTTGGGGGATGCACAGGAGCATCCGAGAGGCAGTGTTTTGCCTGCAGAAAAGTGCTGTATATTGGTAACAAAGGCAGGAGGTGCCTTAACGTTTGTCCTTCACCAAACCTATTGGTACGTAAAAGTTTTGAAAACGCCATTTATGCACGAGTACTTACAGAGTCTCTTCTTTACAGTATCGTGATTGGCGTTGCATTAGTCAGCGGGAGTGCTCCTCAGAGAAGAGACTCATCTCTTACAGCAACAAGTGTCTTTCGCAATGTCCAACAGATACAAGACTTAAGTTAGTGGGAGAGACGAAGACGTGCGAAGATTGCAAGGATTGTCCCAAGACTTGCCGCAACACAAAGAGAGGGCAAAAAGGCAGTCCAACTATCACTGTGACAAGCCTTGAAGACCTGAGGCGGCTTGATGGCTGCACCCATATCGATGGCAACCTCGAGATACAACTCAGCGGCGGTAATTGATTTTAATTTGGCGGAACTATACACATGCTCAATGTTTTGTTTTCCTTTACAGCCAAAGTTGTGGAGGAACTAGAACGCCATTTAGGTCGTCTGAGGGAGATCTCCGGCTTCTTGAAAATTGCTCGATCCTTTCCCATCGTATCGCTAGACTTTTTCAAGAGCTTGAAGTTTATTCGAGGTATCTTTTACGACCAGAATAACTCGGACGACAGTGGCAGGCGTCAGCTGAAGTACTTTTCTTTGATGATCCTTGAAAATGAAAATCTTCAGCGCCTCTTTCCCTCTGCCCAATCAGTTCAAATCTTCGTACAAGACGGCCCAGATGGCCAACCAAGACCTGGACGAGGCTTCATCCATTACAATCCCAAGTTATGTACGAGCGAAATCGACAAGTTGCTCAATAACAGTAACATGTTTATTCCAAGCGATCCACAACAGACAGACATTTCGTATTCCACCAATGGTGACAAGGCAGTTTGTTCACCTGAGAATCTTCATTTGGTGGTGAACCCAGTGTCAGAGTCGCAGTTGCAACTGGTATTCGACGATTATCGCTATCGAATAATGAACAACTCGCAGGCAGACATAAGAGCGTTGCTAGGGTACGAAATTCACTACCGTGAAATCTCTGAGGCAGAATACAGCAACAAAAACATCTCTCGGCACGAGGGTCGAGATGCTTGCGGACACGACGCATGGAAGGTTTTGGACTTTATCCCTGATATGAGCGACGATAAGTACGTCGGCACAAATTTAGCTCAGTCCAGCACTCAAAGAGAGACTGCTATTATCCAAGACCTGAAGGCGTTTACCCATTATGCGGTCTACGTCACAACGCTCATCGTGAGGGAGAACGTTTACCAGGGGTCGGGAAAAATTAATGGGGCACAATCAGATCTTATTTACACGAGGACTGTTGAAGACTACCCTGATCTTCCTCGTTCACTCAGAGTCGAAAAGATCAATCACAACAAAATCAGACTGCAATGGATGCCTCCCAGCAAGCCTAACGGAATCATTGATCACTATGATGTGGTGCTGAAGCTTAAGCAGGTCAATGTTGAGCGTACTCTGGACAGACCTTTTTGCGCCGACGGATTTTCTGCAAGAAGCATGAAGGATGACGAGAGCAGCGATAAAAGAGCCAAAGATGGAAAAAACGTTACCCCATTAAGCAACGTTACAAAGGTAACAAAGCAGGGCCGTGTACCAGATGGATACTGTGACTGCTTGACATGTGAAAATAGGGACAAGAACAATAATTTCGTTCCCCCCAGGTCAGGGTTGGAGGAAAAGCGATTGGAGGAAGATGTTTTCCATGACGAATTGCTAAACACAGTTTTTGTTGCTAAAACAGAAAGAAACAACAATGGCCCCTTCAGTAGCAACGACGAGGAAAGCGATAACAATGTTGTTGTTGTTGGCCGAGCCAAGCGTTCCGTCAGCAAAAAAGATGACAACAGTCTAACCACCGAGGCTACACCTAAGGTCGAAACGCCCGCCATGGCGGCACTTGAAGTTTTTGACCCAAAACCTGAGAGCAAAGAAATAGTTGAAGACATCATAATTAACGAAGAGCTAGAAGAACTAGAACGCGATTTGCACGTGGTAGTAGAATCTCCTTCATCAAAGCGTTTCTGCGTTGACAGTGCAACTGGCAGTGAGATGCCATTACCTCTCTACAGGATTCAGAGGGTGGATGAAGGGCAAGACTATTACTTGATCTTCAGCAAGAAAGTGGGTATTAACAAAGAGAAAAGAGACGCTCCCATAAGCCTTGAAATAGACGACCTGAAGCACTTTGGAAGTTATATGATGGAGATTAGGGCATGTCACGCTCCCTTTGCTGTGGACGAGGGCCCTTGTCTATCAGAAGTACCTGTTGTCGAAAATAGGCGGAAGCGATGTAGTTCCAGTCTGAGCAAAGAGATCAGAGTGATGCATAAACAGGGCGCTGACGACATCAAAGAGGCACCAACTATCGTGTCTTCTCCAAATAGACTAGGAAGACTTCCCAAC
Source organism: Metis holothuriae (assembly GCA_028566655.1). NCBI lineage: Eukaryota > Metazoa > Arthropoda > Copepoda > Harpacticoida > Metidae > Metis > Metis holothuriae. Next base: position 5,183 of record JAOXNJ010057867.1, read on the forward strand.
GATACTTATACTGACAGCGGCATAAAAACCAGAGGCAATGCTTTTTGGATCACATGGACCCCTCCAGTCGATCCCAACGAACTCATCGTCAACTACAATATCTTTGAATACACAACCGACAATGAGGGGTCTGAGGGCGACGATGATTGGTTTACACAGCAAGCAGTGTCAAAAAGCTGCATAACAGCTAAGGAGTTCAAACGTAACGGTTTTCTTTATCGCCTCAGACGAACTGGAAGCTATTATGTCAGCGTGCAAGCTATATCAGTTTACGGACCAGGTCGAAGATCACCAAGACTTCTCGTCACCGTCCCAGGACCAGAGCCCAGTCATTTGGTTCTGCTCGTCGTTCTGCCAATTCTTTTTATAATGTTTGGGATGGTTGTTCTTTCGGCTGTGGTATATTTCAAGTGCTACGGCAAGGCCAAGGACGAGATTTTAGTCTCATCCAATCCCACCTATCAAAGCGATTTCTATGTTAAGGATCACTGGGAAGTTTCTAGGACACAGGTGATCATAGGCGAAGAACTGGGAAATGGAGCATTTGGCACAGTGTACAGAGGCACATTCCATCATGAGACCAATGGTACTATTGACTGTGCAGTCAAGACAGTGAGAGAGGGAGCAACTATGGGCGAATGTCTAAGGTTTTTGGCAGAAGCCCAAGTGATGAAGCCTTTTGACACTCCCCATGTGGTAAAGCTGCTAGGTGTAGTCTCTGATGGAAAGCCCCATTATATTGTTTTAGAACTTATGGGCAATAGCGACCTCAAGACGTACCTGAGAGGACTTAGACCTGATCCAGTCATGAATCCCAAAGGGAAACCCCAGCCGTCTGAGAGGGTAAGGAAGTGTTTAGACGCAAATTTTCAAAAGATGTTTTTCATTATTAATAACTGTTTTTTCCCATTCAACAGGAGGTGCGCCAAATGGCACTTGAGATAGCAGATGGCATGGCCTACTTGAGTAATCATGAAAAGCACATTATTCATCGAGATCTAGCAGCAAGAAATTGCATGGTCACAGATGACGTAGTCGTCAAGATCGGTGATTTTGGGTTGGCCCGAGAGATCTACACGACTGACTACTACAGAAAAGGTAAAGTAGAATTGTTGAAACTTATAAGGAAAGTACTCGTACATTACTCACCTGATATTGATGTTTCTGGGTTGGTTTTCAGAGGATAAGGGAATGCTCCCCGTGAGATGGATGGCACCTGAGTCACTAAAAGACGGAGTGTTCACATCATCTTCCGATGTTTGGTCATTCGGTATTGTGCTTTGGGAGCTAGTTACTCTAGCGGAACAGCCTTACCAAGGATGCAATAACCAGGTTTGGCACCCTCTATTTTCGTTACAGTTATTCGTTTTCGTTATTTACTTCCGTCGATTTTATTCTGGTTATAAATTCAACTTCTCATCCTGTCACGCAGGAGGTGATGGCGAACGTAATGCGCGGCAAAACGATGGAGCAGCCCGAAAGTTGCCCCGACTCGCTTTACGATCTCATGTGCCAGTGTTGGCAGAAGCGACAGTCGGACAGACCGAGCTTTATCGATCTCTGTCTTATATTGATGCCCACTTGCAACGATCGTTTTCGTTCGAGCTCGTTTATCACTTCACAACGAGGGCAAGAGGCAATAGCTGAGCAAAGCCGCAAGAGACATGAGGAACAGTTAAGACGAGAGCAAGAGGAAGAAGAAAGGCAGAGAGAGGAAGAGCAAGCATTGTTGGCCGAGGACAACTCCAATTCCAATACAAGAAACAACAGTGGGGACTCGGAGCCAAACAACGGCCATATTCACATGAGGCGTCTCGAGGGCAGCAGCGACAGTGGAAGAGCTCCACTTGTGCGCTTCATATCTGAGCCGTATCACGTGGTCGCCGGCAACAGCAGCAACAAGGGCTCTAAGGAGGACAGTGGCAGCAAGTGGTCAATGGCCAATGGGTTGAACAGCAACAACAACAGCGGCGACTCCTCATCTAAGCCATTGGTCATCATCCGGTCAAGAAACAAGTCGGCTGGTGGAGTCGTCTGAAGACGCCGACAACCAATCGTTTGCTGTGATTAAGCTGTGATCAACCCGTCTAGCCGCTCGCGTTGCTCGGATGCCTCAGTTCAAGAGCATTAACGCTGCTCCCTATCCCTCGTCTGCCCAAGGACCACCCCAGATCTAACCTGCTACCTCACTTCAACTCTGCTACCGCAACATAGAGTTACTACCACCAATAAGAATTCTAGGCATCGCCTGTGCGTCCATCGACGTCATTTATACGTACCTGAGTCAGGAGTACGTAAAAGGAAGCGCTGCACCTAACGCAAACTAAGAACGCTTCAATGCACGTAGAAGTGAAGACGTCTGTGCTTCAGTCAGTAGGAATACTTTCAAAATGTTTGTGTTCTACAGTAGGTGTGACTGTGACTTGATTATGAGCCTCGTGTACATGATTCGTGTCCGACCACCTTGTGTCCTCACCACGGAAGCACCCTTTCTCCTGTGAAGCAAAGAAGTCATCAAACAATGAACTGTTTTCGATTGAAAAGTCGCCGATCAAGTTCGCATCTTTTGAGATGTTTGTGACTGTGAGCCATGAATGAATCATCAATGCATGCAAGTTTTAGCCTGTCCACCACAGCTGCTGTTATGCACTTGTTGGGCACGGAGGAGCGGTTGTCGAAGAAGCAACTCTTGTAATATACATTAGAGCCAATTTGCCACATATTAATTACTAGCGCCTTACTTATTTCTTGACAGATAAATGTACTGTCGGTATATATGAAAAGAGTAAAGGATGTAGTACAAGACTCGTTAAAGGTCGTGTACTTTTTAGGCTTTGTTCGGGCTTCTACTCAGAAAGCCTACGAGTAATTGTGAGCTTGGCAGCATTTCGAGGTCGCTGGTTGCAGTACTCCAATTGAAGGATTGTTGTAGGCACATTAGCGATACTGTAGCTAAAATTGCTGTTGATAAATACCAGTCCCCCATTGTGACACACGTCGGCATACGGTAAGTGGCTCCCTTGGGAGCCTGCGAGTCGACGATAAACCAAAGCACTTCTTACGTAATCGATGGGGGCCCATTACTGAGTGATTGCAGGCACGGACAGGGCTCAATGCTTCTGATGTCATCAGGCCCACCAATCATCACACTCTCTCTCCTTCTAGTACTCACGAATCATTACAAGAAGAGCCATGTAGTTAGTACCTATAACACTGTACTTGCTTGTAAGCGATTCTAGCATGCGTATGAACGTGTAGGTACCTACGTATTGTTATCATTAGGTACGTTAGTTCGTTCTGGAATGCCACCAATTAGTTTTCTCCACGCCTAATTGGTTTGTACCACCACGAACTTGTAAAACCGTTATTTACTCTCGGTTGGTTGCAGTGGTAATTAGGTATGTCCCATTATGAGTACTGACACCAGTATGTAGTGTTTAAATGAGTTTAGGAAGAGAAGTGAAAAAGTTGTGTCTGAAAATAAGGACGAAAATTTTGTATCTCTTTTGTGGACATTAAACACTTATCCATCCCTATTGTGCATTTTGGCTTTAAATAGAGAATTGTTGTAATGCAATGGAGGTGTCCAAAGTGTGACAGCAGGTGTGTGTGTCTCTCCGAATATTGCATAACCCTCCACACATGCGGGTACAGAGACGTAGAAATAGTTGCATTTACTGCTTTCTTTTCATTCCTGAAAATGCTTCGGCAATGCAGTGCTATGTTGGTAAGAGTGATGAGTAGGTAGGGCATAAGTGGTCTGGCTCTTTCTCTGTTGTGGTCCTTTGTAGGCGTCTGGAAGCAACAGTATGCCGGCTTTCCCGGCTTTCTCTCGACCACTTGTTCATCAAGGACACACTATTGCTAAAACACCAAAATTGCCAGAGGAAACATATAAAGCAGACTCAATAAATGAACCGAAGTGGGATCTAAATAAGTTCATGGAAGCAGTAGAACAAGTGTTTTTTGTATTTTCTCCCCCAAAAAAGTCGTTCTCTAAACTGACAAGTGGTTTTTGGCTATTGAGCAAGTGTTTCTGAGTTACTTTGGCTTTTGGACACGGAGAAATTTTTGCTGCTTTCCAGAAAGAGATACAACTTTGACACTTTGCCTGTACCTAATAGGTAACCCTTCCAATTTATTGCACTTCTTCTACTAATATAATGCTAATTGTACTGATCCCCTTATCAGCCTTGTGGCTTCTGCCGATAACATCAAATCCTTTTTCAAAAGTGTGTCTTTGTGCTTCGTTATTATGGAAAGGGCGCTTTGTTGGTTTCCGGGAGCAGTAGGCCCTGCATCGCACATGGTCGCGCACGCCCATGGCATAATGCGGATTGTGTCGGGCGAGCGCGGCTTTCTCGGCTCGGCGGCGCGGCTGTTGTGCGGCCTGGCAGGCCGCGAGCTCGCCAGCTGCACACAGTGAGTCGCCAAACATATGTTTCCAGAGAAGCACAATTGAGGCCGCAATCAAGCACTCATCACTTGCCAAAGGATGCTCTGACCAAGTCCGAAATGACAGGTGAGCCCTTCAATTCTCAAAAAAGAAGGTGGGTCCAGCAACAAAGTCCTCTTTTTGCCCAAGTCTCCCTGGCTTTGGGGTCGATCAAGTTTTGGAGACTTCTCTCTAGCTGGGTCAAGTACATACTTAGCTTGGTTGGGGCCAAAGGAGAAGTGGCAGTGGGTTAAGTGGTTAGGTCACCCTAGTAAACCTTCGGTCACTTCTTCTGGTGGATTGGTCAAGGATATTTGGATTTGATTGCTTTCTTTTTTTTTTTGCTATTTTGGGGGGATATTTTTAGGAGAAGACTTGTTTTGTGAAAGTTTGTTGAGCGAGCCTCCTGCAGTTGTACTGCATTTTTTGCTCGTGATTGATTGTCTTCTCTAGACAACAGGTGAATTGGCTTTATGCAAGACTTCGAATGGCTTTGTTTTATTGGATCCTTGCCCTGAAAAGAGGCCGATTTTTTAAGCAAAATGTTGCTTTTTTTAGGCCCAAATTGTTGACCTCTCTTTTCTCAGAACTCAATGATCTTTACTTGTTTGTGTGTTCCTCTTATTGCTCATTAATGCGGCCTTTGATGAGCTGAAGTGAGCCCCAGGGCCTCAGTGATTGCTGTCTCCACTCAGAAATGAGGCCCATCATTGCTTTCTGTCTCTGATGAGAGAGACAAACACACAAAAATGAAGGGTGCATGCAATTCATAGCAATAACTTGGTGCCACAGCAATTACCACCAGATCTTTGTTGTTTTTTGGATTGGGCCTGGCCCAAATCCATCGACTGGTGTGGGAAAATGACTCTCACCAATACAATTACAATCTCACACTACAACGTTTGTAAGTACGTATTTAGATAAGCAACACTACGCCACATTTGGCTACTGACCACTGGACCAAAAGAGCCCTTAATGGCAGTCAAGTATCTCAGAGAAGTACTACTACTGCAGTCATTGTTTTCCAAATAATGCAGTTCATATAGTGCCACTGTTATTTGCTGTTTGTTTTGGCAAAAAAGAATTGCTTGGGTGGTGTTATTCGCATTCCTGAGGTCGCTCTCGCATTCCCTTTCGGCAATCACGATCGCCAACAGCTGTCGCCGAGCTGACAGCGGATCCAAATCCCTTTTTATTGCCATCCTCAAGCACGCATATTGCAGTCACACTTCTTGCTCAATAATAGTAGTACTATATATTGGTAGTATAAAGTACGATGAAGGATCCACAAGTGTGACTCTATGCACAAATATGGCCTTTTCAATGCTATTTTTGTTCTTCCTTCGGTCTACATAATATACTAATATAGCAACGTTATTTGTTTCTGTCTCACTAGCCAATCACATGTCAAAATTGGCTTTCTGAAGACACTCCTTCATTGCGAAGCAAAGCTATTTTTAAAGAGGGCAATGTGATGCTACTTTTAGAGCATAGGTAGTACATACTTGGACTGTATTCAAGTTCTATTTGGAGCCTGACATTCGGAAGCTGTATTAATGCCTCAATTAACATTCATGTGACCCTATTTAAGACGTTCTGACTAAAAATAGTTGGGAGAAGGAAACTTCATTAGTGGGAGGAGCCTTAAAAGGAGGACTTCATTATGCAATGAAGCTTGAGCTAAAAAGGTTTAACAAGCTAGCTATATTTGGATCATTGTGACCTTCCTGGCCTCATTTCTCATTTGCTTTGAAATTAGCAAGGCCATTGCTAATGTTTGTAAAGGCCAACAAGCAAGTACAACTCTCTACAAACAAATTGTGAAAGCTCCTTGATTACTTATTGATACATTTGCTCAACCTTTTTCCAGGGCTCGTCAATTTCATGCATTGTGACTCAGTGAGCTTTTTCATGAATGCTTTGTTAGCTCTATTTAGCTGTACTAGCTGTCTGAAGCCAAGAAAGTTTAATATAATGCCAAAAAGATGGTATTTACTCAGCTTTTGGCAATAGGGCTTTAAACTTTCCTCCACAAAATCTTCAGGAGGTATTATAGCACCTTTTCTCCATTTAATATTTATTATCTGCTCCTTTTCCTTACTTGAATCATGAAGGCAGTTGAATTCACTCCCTCTACCAAATGATGATTTAAAGTGCATTTATGCTGGTTTTTCCTTTGAATCCCAGTTTTCGGGCAAAGATGAGAAAGCAGTGGAAAAGCATGTGGCTGGTTGTCGGCAGGTGGCATCATTTGGAGTGGTATGTAGTGCCCCCCTGGGAGGGTGCAGAGAGTCTTTCGATGTCGAGAATCACATGCACTTCTCTAATGGGCCCACAAAAAAAGGCTCACGTGGTGTCACTCACCCTGTCAAGGTCCACTACAGAAAAACACTTCCTTCCATTAACAAGTCGCTTTATACATGTACTTCAGTATGACTTTGCTGGGCCTTAGGCCAACTTTGCCTTAAGGCCTAGTACTTCATGCAGTACTCTAAGTGTTGCATAGAGAGCCACATATGTGGACCTTAAGGGTCTGATGCTTTTGTGTATGTACACTATTGTATGTACATTATTGCATGGAGGAAAAATGTATTATTGTGCCAGTAGGTATGTGGAGAATGTTGGTTGTTATGTGGTGGTTAATGTGATTGATTGATTGCAGTGGCTCGGCAATGATGCTCGGGGCCTAGCCAAGGCCGTCATGGCGTCCCTCTCAGCACCCAATGCCGGTCTGCAGGTGAGCCAATACATACTTCACCACCTACATATAACATTATTTTGTGACTACAAAAACCTTAGGAAGCAGACATAAGCTAGTGCAGTACAGGATATATTAGTTCATGTATAAGTGCCAGGAAAGTACTACATTTAGAAAAGGAAGCAATGTTCTACGTATCATAAGGGAGTCAGGGTCCATTTTCTACTCAGGGATGCTCAAGTTGCTAATACACTTAGAAGTGCACAGTGCTCACATCAAAACTTATCTA
>JAOXNJ010058311.1:1492-12598 GCA_028566655.1 Metis holothuriae
GACTACAGTGACTATTATGACTACAGTGACTATTATGACTACAGTGACTATTATGACTACAGTGACTATTATGACTAAAGTGACTATTACGACTACAGTGACTATTACGACTACAGTGACTATTATGACTAAAGTGACTATTGACTACAGTGACTATTATGAGTATTATGACTACGATGACTACAGTGACTATAATGACTACAGTGACTATTATGGCTACACTGACTATTATGCCTACAATGAGTTTTAGTGTAGAGTGACAATGAGCATTGTAGAAGAGATGCCTTGCTCTATTTAACTGCACTTCCCGTTCCCACGGTCCAAGACTTTTTTGGCTTAAGATGGAAAAAAGAGAGACTTTTTTAGGTAATATTTTTTATGTACCTATAGTAGCAGTCTACATAGATAGTACAGTGGATGCTCAATTGGTGCTTAAAATGATTAGGAGCTCCAAATGCAATGTTATACTTACTTTTTTAACATTTTTATATAGTTAGTTTTTGTTTGTTGTAGTAAATGTTTTATGACAAATTTCTCAAATTTCGTTTTCCTTTTAATTCTTATTATTTTTTACAATTTTATCGAAATGAATACTTACAATTACTTGTCCACTATTCAGTATGGGTTGTTGGGTTCATTGCAGCCAATGTGAATAGAGGTCAAACCGTTTTTTTTGGGCACGTGCTAAATACGTACTAAAAGAAGGATAATATTAATGCTAAAAGTAGAATAAAAGGAGTAGCAGTAAAAGTTCAGTAGTAAAGTAAGTAGTGAAGTAGATCGTTTTCTCTTGGAAAAAAGTGGGTGGAGCGATTGATTGGCGAGTCCTAAATCTCATTGATTGATTGACAACCGCAATCATAAAGAGGAGCCGGGAAAAATCAAAAAAAAGTAGCAGAAAAAAAGTACAATATTTAGTGCTTTATCATGTAATATCGTAAGATTGAGAAGTTGTCTTTCATGTTTTGGATTTTATGAAGAAACTACTATACCATTATACGAAGTAAAGTAGAAGTAAGTAACATTAATGTAGAAGTAGTAGCAGTAAAAAGTAGAGTTAAAACGTAATGAAGTTCGACTCCTCCCTCCCGTTTTTTTTTTTCGGTGGCCCACGGCGGTAAAAGTCGATCTTACAGCCCAGAGAAACGAAAAAAAGAGTCAAAGTCAATTTATGAGCAAATGGAAGGAACAACTGCTACCTAACTTTTACTATTAGGTTGTTTCTACTTAGCTAGCTACTAAAAACCCATTAGAACGACCACTTTTGCGACTTTCATCCTGAACTTTAGCGGCTTTAGTAGTCTAAAAAGTCAATTATTTTAGCCTTTATTAAACAAAACAGCTAAAAATTGCTTTCTTACATTCAATCTTTATTAACATTATACCTCTTCTTCTCTTCTCCTTCTTCTCTTCTCCTTCCCTTTATTATCCTTCTCTCCTTTACCTTCTCCACGTTCTTTCCTTTCAGCACGACCTAAAGGGAAACACGCATTAGCTCCTCGTTATTGTTGTTGTCGTTGTTAACCTCTGAATAGCTGGTTGCTTAGTTTAGGCGCCTTTTTCAAAAGTTGAAGCCAAAAAAAGAAGCACAATTAGCGACCCACTAGGACACGCTGTCATCGTCATTTTAAGAGCTTTTCTTGTACTATAACTGTAGTAGTAAATGGGAGTACATACAGTAACGTCTCGCTATAACGAACAAGTCTTCAGCACCTTTTTCTTTTTCGTTATAACTCGATTTTTTTGGTTAAAGCGAGATTCAACTATACAGTACGAGAACATAAGAAGCAAATTGGTTAACCAGCGTTATGTCGAGACATTTTTCGATATCTCGAGCCTTTTCGTTATATTAAGATTCGTTATATCCAGACTTTACTGTATTGCTATTCGTTATATCGAGACTTTACTGTAGTGCACTTCCATGGTTGTTCTAGCTCGTTCACGAGCCTTTCATCAAGGCTGAAAAGCCAAAGTTGTATGCAAGTATATAGTAAGTAGTGTTACCACCCAGTTTACAGAGAAAAGAGGCCATTTTTTTGCTGTCCCCACGGCCATACATAATGCCAAGTCCCCCGCCCTCCCCCAGCCAAAAAAATTTAACTAGAACATGCGGCCGGCACATGTTTTCTAAAATAAAAGTGCCTCAGATGTTTAGAGGAAATAGAAGGTACTAGAAAGTTGAATAGAGTTATAAAATTGTGCTAAAATGTCCACATTCTGTAATTAATTTTTTAGTTCAATGTTTGTGTACCACTATTTACTTTAATGTATCAATCACGTGATATAAGTCCAATTTTTCCTATTTGCAAGTAGAAATAAGTTTTGTTACACTAAGTTTTAGTAAGTAGTTACTACTTACATACATAGGAGTGAGTAAGTAAGGGCTGATTATTAGTAGGAGCTCCTTTTTAGTCGCCTTGACGAATGGCGCCGAACCTCTGTAATTAGGAAGGTCACTACATACAATGCTTTTTTGCTGCTTGGTGACAGATTTACGCTGGCTAACAGCCACATTCAGAAAAGGGCTTGAAAACAACATTTTTTGCCAGTCATAAAAACTACTTACCTACATTTTTGGTAAAAAACTACTGTAATTATTTTGTACCAGCTCTAAAGTACTTGGGTCAAGGATATGTATGTGAGGAAAAAGTCTTGCTCAAAGGGAAGAACTGTCGAAAGAAAGCTGGAAAATCTACGACTTCAACCACTATTAACTACTTCTACAGTCACTTCAATGACTACAACGACTACAACAATCATTACGACTACAACTACTACAACAATTATTACGACTACAGCTACTATTTCGACTACAACTACTACAACGACTACAGCTACTACAGCCATTATTTCGACTACAACAATAATTACGACTACAACAATTATTACGACTACAACTGCTACAACAATTATTACGACTACAGCCATTATTACGACTACAACGGCTACGACTACTTACGGCTAAATAGAACGTGATGAGAAGCACTAAATGCGTGGTGAGTTGTCACTGCCTCGTCTCTTCTCTCTGGCCCCCTGTGGCGAAAACAAGCGTTTTCTAGCTGTCCCTTTTTTTTCTCCTCCTGTCTGTCCCACAACCCCTTGCATGGGAAAGCAATGTTGTTTTTTTTTACTGGAAATCCAGAAAAGAGAAGTTTTTTTTCTAAAAGTCTCCTCTCACTTGTTGGGATTGTAAAAAAGTTGGATTGTTCCCACCTTTTTTTTGGAATCTTGTAGTAAAGAAACTTTCTTTACTTTTTTTTCTTGGCATTGTGTAAAAGTTGTTAAACATTTGTGGAAAAAAATGTCGGTTTTCACATGGTTTTCAAAAGGTGCATTTTGTGTTCATCCTTAACTGTGTTCTCTTATATTGCCTCACTTTTATTATGTCTACTCCACAATTCTTCGTTTATGGTCAGGATGTTATAAAGAGAGGAGTGAGAGACCATATATTATGCTTAACATGCTTTTTTTTCTTTATTGACTGAACTTGTTTGGTCTTTTTTTTGGAAAATTTGTAATATTAAGGTCGATTTTTTATATATTAAAAATTAAAGAGAAATATATTTTTAAACAAATTGGGGGACATTAAATAAGCTCCCAAATGCAAAATTTCTCAATTTTATAGATTTTTTCTGTCCCCCCAATAAGAAAAAAAAATAACCTCTTACACATAGGTAAATTTAATACTCATCTTTCTCCATCGAATTTTTTATGTACCACTAGAAATAAAAGTAAAATTGATATTAGTGCCAAAAAACAGCGTTATAATATCGGTTTATCTAGAGTAAACCGATTTTGGCCGAGGTTAAATTCGATTCAATTTGTCAAAATTTGACGGAGTCCAAAGAAGTTTGGAGTGCACCTGTACTGTGTTCACTCAACCGCACTGCCTTCCAAAAAGGGACATGAGACTCGTGTCAAGTCATGCTACCAGCTCAAATCCATGCCAAACTTGGATAAAAATGGCCACACAATAACATAAGAAAAGAAAAAAAACTCATAAAAAAGAATTATTATTTTTATTAAAAAAAGACTCAAAAAAGACTAAAAAAAAGACTAAAAAAAAGACTCAAAAAAAGACTTTAGCAAAAAATATCGATATGTCATTGTGAAGATGATTGATGGAGCTTTGTAACTTTTCATTCATCCCTCTTTTTCAAGATTTTTTAACATTTTCAAGTGGCTAGTTAAATATAATGTAATGATTTTGCACACTTTAATAGCTGGGTTAGTAACCAATAGTGTTTTTTTACTGTACCTACTCTTTTTTTATACTCTTTTATTACATTTTTAATAATCCTTTTTTATATAAGAGAGAGAGATAACTACATGTACTGACTGTACCTGCCATAATGTAGATAAGTGTAAATTTCCAAGTACAGTTCATGAGTACAGCATCCCAATATTAATGGCTAGCAAATACCTACATTTAATACTGTATTAAATATAGGTACAGTTGTTTAGTGAGTAAATCGGATTCCAAGAGGATTTTAGAACAACCCAGAAGATTGATTACACCCTCAACGATGCTAAATACAGTAAAACTACAGAAATAAAGAATTTCGATAGATACAACAATAAGTACTCAATCATCCTTTAATCCTTATATTACCTTTATTACTTGTAAATAGTTTTTACGTCGATCCATCACTCCTTGGGATTACCCTACATTTACAGACAAGTACAATTTTTGGCACTTGTAAAAAGTTTGATTCCTTGAAATGATGAAAATTTGGTGAAAAAAAATATCGAAAAAAGTTAAAATATTTCGAAAAAAAAGCCAAATTTGAATTGAATTTTTACATTGATATACAGATTTATCAAGAATCATCGATTTATTGTGACATCATCACCATCTTCAAGGAACACAAATAATTCACACAAATATATGTAGTACTCTTACGTTTACAAGACAAATTAAGATAAATTATTGATCACACAAAAATTATTTCAAGACTTATTACACTTACATCATCAATAATTGCCCTCGAAATAAAAGCACATTATTGTCAAAATTTCTCACATTTTTTCAACACACATTTAAGAACACATTCATTGTATACATTATACTCAAAAATTTGGTAAAAAACACATCTTTTTTTGTTTGGCACTCACAAAAAACATCATCATCATTCACTCACTATTATAAAAGCAATACAGTACAGTATAAACTTTTACTTATAAGTAAACACATGGACAAGCACTAAAATTAATTCTCATCCATATCATTACATGTATTAGTCTATTAACAAATTAAGTTGATATGAACAAGGTTACAACTTTACAAGTAAAGTGTCAAGGTTGTCAAGGTTGATCAGGAGGTTGGCCAGGAGGTTGATCATGTTGCTGAGGTCCTACATGACGTGACTGTAGGGGTTGTGGTAGACGTCGTTGAAGTTGTAGTGGTTGTAGTACCTGTTGGCGTAGTAGTAGTCGTTGTAGACGGGCTTGATGTGGGCGGCCACGGCCATCATGGAAGGCATGAAGAGGTTGGACGCCAAGTTCTCCTTGTGCTCCACGCCAGAGTCCGAAATCAAGGCGGGAGAAGAGGCCAGGGAAGAAACGTCACTCACCTCAAGCTCTGTCATCACACTCTCATTACTACTAACATTATTATTTCTCATAACACAATTCTCATTAATATCACTTTTAACATTGTGATCATCATTAAAATTTGTCTTAAAACCTTCGTGATCAGTGGCACCAAAGGCACTCTCATTGATGTCCAGTGGAGTGATTAAATTGTTAAGTGCATTTTGTCTCTTGTTCCTCCTCCTTTTCACTGAATGATCCCCATTTTTCTCATGAATCCTCCGATGTTTGCTGAGGTGATCGCTTCTAGTAAATTCTTTTAGACAGTGTTCGCACTTGAACCTCTTCTCGCCCGTGTGCGTGCGTTGATGTCTGGACAACTCGTCAGATCTCGTGAATCTCTTGCCGCAGAGATGCCAGTCGCAGACGTAGGGTCTTTCTCCCTTGTGCCACCTCAAGTGAGCCTTGAGATGCGACGTCTTGCCGTAAACCTTGTCACAACCGGGATAATGACAGACATGACGTTTCTTCTGACCCTTGGACACCGAGGGAGACGTGCAGTTTGGACAACGACATCGACGACTTCGACGGGAAGATGAGACGGAAGATGAGACGGGAGTTGTCAAGGAGCTGGAGGTTGTGGCAACATGAGGGTTGGAGGGGGTTGGAGGTTGAAGGACACCGTAAGAATTAGTGTAGCTCTCATGTTGGGATGCATTATAATAAAAGTTCTTGCAAGGATCTTGTTGTTGTTCTTGTTGGTTCGAAAGATGGTGTGAATGGTAATAATTGGGTTTCATGAAGCTTGCGCCCCCATGACACATTTTGTCCATGGAAGCCGCCATGACTGCCAGATGATCTTGTCTGTCTACTATTTCCGGCCTGAAAAATTCACGGATGCTCATGAAACTGTTGTTTTGCACGGTTGTATCCAGATGAGGAGGTGAGAGGTGATAGAATTGTGGGTGGTGGTGGTTCGTCATCTTTTCACAAGGGTTCATTACTAACTGATTTCTCAACTATTGATGCTCACTTTACAATAGCAAAATTTTTTTTGAACCGCCTTTGGGGCTGTCATGGGCGGCTATTTTTTGGCTCCGCCCCCTCTTCCAAACTTTGGGCAAACTTTGTGTACTATGTGGCTAGCTGACCAACCACTACAGTGCCTACTACATGTATTAATGTTAGTAAGTAGCTGAAGTTAATCCTTCTTATTGTATGTACATTGCGTAATCCTTTTCCAGAGAATTGTTGTACTACATGTATAGTAAAAGTGTACTGAATTTGTACTACTGTATTGTTGTACATTTAACTAAAATCGTACCTATCTGTTGGGTTTTTATGTAAATTTTAGTGATAATAGGTGTTAGCTAACATTTTGTATGCAGGTGCTCTAATGAAATACCTGTGATCAACTCTACATCATCTTATCTGGTGCCAACATATTTGCTCTTTTGTGAGAACTTAAACAAGAACTAAAGGTGGCCATGATAAGAAACCAAGATGATTTTTGGTTGTGACTCATTGTTCAGCTAATCAATCCTTGATATCAGAATTGTATCATTCATCAGTATTGATATTTTCATTTAGGAAAAATACACAAAAAAGGAAACAATTCATGTCAAATTTTCCTTTTTTTCTCATTTTAACAATATTCATGGTTAAAAAACACTTTGGAAAACCTTAGAGCAATCCAATATAATATGAATATTAATGTAAATAAATTTTTAAAAAATTAATTAAACTAAATTCCCAAGTAAAAAATTAAAATGCTTTTATATAATTACAACTGCTACTTAAAACCAATCATTAATAGAACTTTTTTATCTTTAATCTTCTACATATAGAAGTCCCATAAAGTATGCAGTAGCAAAGTTGCATTACTATTAGTAAGTAGATTATACTGTACTTGTTTTACTGTTAAGTGATTGTGGTATGCATAAAATTTATCTACTCTTCCAAGGTTGCAATTAGGGCGCGTGCCTCAATCAGCTTCTTATTCCTATCGATTCAGATCCAGTTAATTGAATGGAACCCACAACAATAAACTTTTGACCATTTTCAACCAAAATTTGTATTCAATCCTTTATACATATTTAGTGTTTACTACATACTTACATTACTTGTGTATATATTAAAAAGGCGAGTAGTTTGATTATTCACCCTAATTATTTATTGGTAAGTTTAGCTACTGCTAATAATGCTGGTTAATTATTTCTCTTTATAGTGAACTCATTATTTATGGTGTTAATGAATGTAGGTCGGCTATAAAAAAGTCTTGTTTGAGTCGACCTCATTGGAAATAAAGGAAAATACGAATTTACGCAATCTCTTCGATTAATCTCTGATAATCAATGCATAAACTCTGTTAATAAGGAATTATTAAGACCAGATTAGGCAAAGACTTAATTGATTACGTGGTTACTCTTACATTTTTACTTTTAATCCAGTTTATCAATTTAGGATCCCTTTTTTACTACTCCTTTCCCAGAATATCGTAGTCCAGATCGAAATGTGCCTTGACAATTTTTCCTCCCCTTCTCTTCCAATCCTTGAAACTTCCGCTGTAAATCCTCAATTTTTGGTATCCGTAATTCTTTTTCAAAATTCGATCAGCGATCAAAACGCGTCTGCCGGATCTGCAGGTCAGCACGACTTGATTGCTGTCTTTGTCGAACCTCGCGAAGTTGAAGCGATGCTCGAACTCGGCCGAGGACAACTTGGACGCATTAAAAGCGAATTTCACTTCGTGCAAAGGGACACAAACACTGCCTGGGATTTGGCCGGGCTCAATCAACTCGCTGCGGTTGCGCACGTCCAACAGCAACACCGATTTGCTCTTCAAAAGTTGGCTTAGTGCCTAAAAACCAAAAAAAGAAATATTTGTAAATTAGTTTTGAAATTGATTCGAAATTTTGATATATTTTTATTTAAAAAAAAAACCAAACAAGAACTGCTATAGAATTGATTTTACTTCGAAGTGAATGAATTTGGGGAAGGCTAGTTGGCCGCCCAAGCCGGACCACGTCGGCATGCCCTCGCGGTAGACGAGGATCTCGTCCTCCTTGTTGTCGTTGTTGTTGTTGTTGTCGTCCTTGTTGTTGTTGTTGTTGATGTTGTCGACGAACTCGTCGTCGGCGACGACGACCACGTTGTTCGTTCTGTTCAGCGTCAACCTTCAACACGAAAACTTTGACACTGTACAATCATCCTATCTTGTAAGTAAAGAGCTTGTTTACTTAAAAACATTTAGGTAGTAAATGAATTATTGTAAAAATTTGTTTCTTACAGATCAATCTGGTCGTCTTCATTAAAGCTCTTTTGGAGCAGACTGCCTTGAATATAGCCGTCGATCTCTCTGGACTCTCTCCTCCTCACGTCGACCACCTTGAACTCGTCGACGTTCTTCAACAGCTCGTTCGCCTTCACCTCCACCACTCTAATGACGCATTCACAAGAATTCAACATCATGAATAGGGTAATCAAAAAAGAGAATAAATAGAACTTTTCCATTTTGGTTTTTAATGAAATTTTGGTTTATGTGATTCAAGTGAAGCTTTAATAACGACTGAATGTAGCTTTTATCCTCAACAATTGTACTCCGCCCTTTTTGTTTTTTTAGACAGACTTCAAGGCCAACTTAACTGTTGGTTCTCGATTGATATCGATTTGGAGGCAACGAAGCATAAATCTTTAATTGCCATGGAGTATATCGTTTAATAGCAAGTTCGAGTTCGATATCGAGTAAGCAGGTACATTCTAGGACTGCTTCCGGTACGACATCAGCGTTGATTTGTCTCACTTGAGGGCTTTGTTGAAGGCCTTTAAAAAAGATTTTAGTCTGATTTGGTTGTGTTACAATGATTGCGACACAAAAAACGGGGTTTATTATCAGAGATGAAAAGAAATTCTAAGATCTACAGCTCTGAGCAAAAATGAAGAGGTGAATTTTAAATTCGTAGGCTAGGAGGGCTTTTTTGCCAGAGCAACATTTTAAAAGCAAATTCGGAAAAAATGTCCACAAAAGAAAAAAGCACACGAGAAACACATATTACAAGAAATGCAAATCATATTCGGCTTTTTGAAGCCCAATTGTTGAGGGAGTTCTCCAAACTCTTATGAAGCTTATTGATTCGATCCTTGAAAGTCGTTTAAGAGAATAAGGAAAACAAAAGACTACATTGGTTTTTCATTGATGGTGCTTCGATTTTAGAGAGTCCATCCACGACTCTACTTCCTCCTCCCTTCGGCCTTCCTTCTGGCCAAGCAATTTGGACAGTACCATTTCCCTTTGGGAGGCGCCGTCACGCCCACACAAGGATAGTGGAACCACTCGTAAGGACACTAGTGAAAACAGATGCAGATAGACAACAAAGCCATAGTTTAGCAATGTATGACCTCGAAAACTTACATCTTCGTTGTCACAAGCAACCATGTCTCCGTAGGAGACTTGGTTGCAAATACAGTAGCGAGGCTCATGCGGATCGTAGGTCCAATCGGGCTCATCAACGCCCTCGCCCAGAATGTCGTTGGTCAAGAGCGATGCACCAATATTGCTGTTGAAGCTCGAGGTTGCGTTGTCGTCGTCCAGGGAAGACACGGAGGAGCGACCCGGATCCAACAATGACTCCTGACGTCTACATTTCAATAGATATTCAAAGTTAGAGAGGTCAGTAACAAAACTTTGGAACTTTCAGTTGCTTGTTTCAGCTTAATCACCTTGAAGTCTTTTGCTTTTTGGCAGGTCTAGGCCCAGCCTGTTGTTCAGCCAAGGCGGCCACGGCCGAGGACGCTGCTCCGGCCAATTCCTTCCCAATGGAGAACTCGTGGGTCTGCAGACCCAAGTGGATCGCCTCATAACTGGCCTTCAGACTCGACGTGCGTCGACCAGGAACCAATTGCTGTGTGGCTGCTATGGCCTGAAAACAAAAACCAAAAGAATGCTTAACCACATTTCAAACTAAAACATTTTTCTCAATTTAACTATCCTCGCAATGAACTATGACGAAAAGGCAAAATCAGCTTCATCACCTGAGAGGCTGCAGCAGCAATGGCGTTTCCACCAGCCCCAATATGCTGCAGACTGTAGGTAGGACCTGAAGAAGGAGTCCCACCCTCATTCAGCAAGGAAGACTCCAGCTGTCTCGAGGAGCCGACCACAGCCTGCTGCTTTCTCTGCTACGCAATAAGAAAACCATGAATTTAACATGATTTTTTCAATTAAACTAACAAGATAAATGCTCTTCCTACATGCTTCCTTGGCAGCCGATTCTCCTTGGACAGCTGTTGCTGCTGATGTCCCACGAATCCCTCGACGAATCCCAGCACATTGCTGCCACTGGCGCCGTTATTGGAGCTATTGCTGTTATCCATCTCGAGACTTCGTTTCTCCAGGAGCTCAGTAATGCCTCTGTTATCGGCCTCGAGCTCCAACTTGAACTTTTCTAGCTCCACGTCCAATTTCCTCAGATATTTGTCCACCAGCGTGTAACAATCCTCGGCAATGGCGATTTTGTCGCTCGATTCGGCCACAATCTTCTCGTACTCGCTCTTGATGCGACTATATTCGTCCTC
>JAOXNJ010058422.1:0-12594 GCA_028566655.1 Metis holothuriae
AAGGTGTAAGATGTACTCGTAGAATCCAAGAATTAAAGAGCAGCCGTCTACTAGTTTTCTACATAAGTTTTAGACTCATTTGTAAAATGCAATATTCAAGGTCATGATAATTTGGAGAAAATTCATTGTTAATATCAGCATCAAAAGTAGGACATAACAGACCAAAGTCATTAAGCAGTCAGAGAAGAGATATGTTGCTTTTGTATTTTGCATGCATTGACTGCATGCTTGCGTTGGGATTAGTGGAAGCGTTTTGGCCAATCTGTGGGTGGTGACAATGTAAAATTGTGTCCATTGACTGATTGGTTGAGGGATGAGATCGTTCAAGCGGTTTGAACGTGCTCAGAATATGGCACGTAAAAGAGGTTCGTCGTATTGTGACACGATTTTGGCAGCGTTCTTAGGCTAGATGTACTTGAAGCACTTCTCTTTGTCCTGCGGCAACTTGGTCTTGAAGAGGACGGAGTCGGCCCTGAGTTGCGTGTGCAGCAAGGGCATGTAGCCGAAGATCTTGGTGAAGAAGTTCATACACTCGTGTCTCTCTCGAAAATGCTCCTCGTCCTCAGAGAGCGTGTGTTCACAGCTAGGACACCTAAAAGTCCACCTCGAAGTGGTCTTCAAAGGCGGTTGTCGGGTCACGTGACTAACCAGGAAGTTCATGGCCAAGTCTTCGCAGTTCATCAGCTCGTCTACCTTGTCTCTGATCATTTTAGACATGAAGCGTGAGTAAAGGTAGTTGTAATGGTTGTGATAAAAAGCGGCTCCGGTAAGCACCATAGACAGCTGACAAGTGTGGTTTGAGTTATAGAACCAATTGTGGCCGTCCCAAGCGTGAAATCTTGCAGGGAATCCGACAAGGCGGTCTCGATTCTCACGCCAAACCCTGAATGCAAAGACGATCTCGTCGTGACGCAAGTGCACATCGTCGTCCAAAGCCAAGACGGCCTCGGTGTTGATCTCGCTGAAGGGCAAGAAGCGATTGTTCAGACTGTTTGCTCTCATTTCCAAAACCACCAGGGGCACGTGAGTGGTGGGCCAAGAGAGAGATGGGGACGGAGGAATATCCGGAGAGTTCCACACCACAATGATCTATTAAAAAGAGAAACTTCAAAAAATAAATAAAAGTTTAAAAAAGAAAACTTAGAAATCTTTATAAGTGAATCGATCTTGCCTTGTTGAGATAAGGAACACCATTCAATCTTTGTATGGCATCGACGAGCACTTGTTCGCGTTGATAGGTAAGGATAACAGCCGTGAACTCCTCCGCTCTGTAGTTGCCACCCAGACTCTCTCGAAATTCTTTTCCGGCGCCTCCCTGACCGTCATTAATGGCTCTGAAGCCGCCCTGAAAGTGGGCATCAGATGGCAGCATCGGCTGCCAGGGATCGTTGGGAAAAGAACTGAAAACGTGAGAAGCATGACGATGCCAGCGCTCTTTGTTGTCAATGAGTAAGGCGCTGAAGTTGCGTGTATACGTCAAAGAATTAATAGATTCACTATTTACGGGACCCAATATCTCATTATCGTCCTCGCTCCTTCCTGCTAGCCAATCTTCAATTACTGAAGTACTTGCACCCGCTTGGACATGATGGTAGCCACTTGGAACGAAGGGGTTCTCTACTGGAGGTGGAAGGAGAAGACGTTCTCGAATTACGGCCAATACTGAGGCGACTATTTTGGACCTCGATGATAAGTAGTTTTGCCAAATGTGTTGGCCTTGTTGCCTCATCGCAAAGATGTCTTCATCACTGAATGTACGAAGAAGAAAGGGTAGTTCTGGTAACCTTGAGTAAGGAAGCACTATACTTAGCTTCGTCCAGTCAATAGTCTCTTGAAGGGGTAGGAACGACTCGGAGTGAGTGGCTGGTCCAATGACAACAGGGATGCTTGAGGCGCGTAGACACTCTGAGAGACGCTTTTGCAACAGCGACGACGACAACAGCTTTGATGAAAAGGGCACAGGAATCACAGTGAAGATGGACGAAGACATTTGACGCAGACGACTCTCTTCAGACATGCAGGGCAAGAATGCAGCGTCGTCCCCGCTCTTTGAGTAAGATGCATTGAAAACCGATGCAAGAGTGCATTCATTGACGACGACACTAGCCAGTTTGTTCATGGATCGCAACACTCGCAAAAAACTTAAGTCCTCCGTCGACATTCTTGGCTTGTATCCGTCAAAAGAGACGAGAAATTGTCTTCTTACGGGTGTCGACATGACTGGATAAGGCAGCTCCAAGTCGGCCAAAAACGGCAGAATGAGATCGTAGTTCGCTTGAAAGGAGGCTCGACGCACATCAGACTTTGCCACCATGCACAAGCTGCTCTTACTAAGAGATGAGATTGAATCTTCATCGGTGGAAATAACAAGTCTGTTGACACTATCTTTGGAGCACTCTGAATTGAAGGCTAGTTCTAGACAAGCGTCCCTCTCTGCTAGTAGACGATCATTGACTTTCAAAAGGGGCGAGCCGACAAGTTTTATTGTAAAGTCTTTTAGTAGAGAACAACGAGTGTAGTCGAAACAAGTCGTCATGCTGCATTCTTTGATTTGCCCAGTAGGTGTCGATAAAACTGCTCCTTGACTCCATCGCAATGGTGGCGGATAAAGACCTTTTTTTGAGATTGAATCACATTGCTGTCGCTGCCAGTCTTGCAATCTGATCTCTGCCTCCTTTTTATCTACTTGCAGATGGGAGAGCTTCTGTCTCATCAGTGTCACACTTGATTCCAATTCACTCAGCTCAGTTTTAAGCTCTGACACTTGCGATAACAAAGCTCGACGATCACTTTCCAGCTGACGCAGTTCATTCATTACTGAGTCTCTTATCCGAATGGCCTCTCTTGTCCTGTAGTCGAGTTCAGAAGCGACCTCATCGATGTCGGGCAAAAGTATGTGAATTGCGACGAACGCGGCCAATATCAGGAGAATTGACAGGAGCAACAGCGACCAGGCGTTGGCTCGCAGTCGGGCCATCACGCCCCAAGGCTACCGAGAAGAAACGTACACTTCTCACCTGCAAATAGAAGCGGTGAAAAAGCTTTTGAGGAATTGTACAGGACATAGCGCAGAGCAACTTTTACACAAGATATTTACTCAATCATCAAAAGGCCTTTCACTCCGGCTCTGTAGTCACACACTTAAACTTTATGTAGCTGTGATCACAGATTTCCGTTTTTTCAGGCCACTCTTTCCGCTCGTCTGATCGAGCAATACCCCAAGTCTTCAATTACATTAGTGAGCTTTTCCGCAGCAGAGTATCTAATACTAGTATGTAGGCCAAAAGAACAAAAGTGCAAAAGTTTGGAATTTTTTTAGCTTAGCGAGTGACTAAAATTTATCTCTTGTAGCATTTATTGACTCTTGATTCGTTGCACTGTTGCAGGCCTCTCTATGGCAATGATCAAGTAAGCACTCATTCGTTCCGTTGTCGTCACGGGATATTCACTTCGCTAGTTCGTCCCAAGCACAGTCTTCGCACATCTGGGTCAAGATATCATACGCAACCTGTATGCAAGTACCATTAGCATTGAAGTGGTATTTGTGAAAGGATCCATCGAGGCAGGCCGCAAATATTGTGTTTTGCTGTTGCGCCTCCTGATTTTTGGCCTGGCCGAAAACACACACACAGGCTATTTCTTGGGGCACAGTGAAGCTCGCTAAGGACCACTGAGAGCAGACGTAGGCCCCAGGAACACCCATGGACGCCAACGCAGATCTTCGATTGAGCTTGTAGTTGTGCAGAGCAAAGATGTGCACCGTGCCCTTGTCGGAGGCACAGCATAGCCACTCTGAGTTGGCCGAGAAGCTGATGCAGTAAAGAAGTGCTTGATCACTACCGCGTCGAAGCTCAACCAACATGTATCGTCTTACTGCATCCCAAATGCGAATCAATGTTCCTTTATTGCTGGCCGAGGCCACAAGAGTGCCAGAGGAATTGATGGCCAGACAGGCTAGTTCGCTCTTGTGAGCGTTGAGTGTGACGGGCGATGACGAGACGCGCTGCTGTGTCGTGGCTAAATCAAGGAGCTGAACACTTCCTCGCTTGTAGCCAGGGAAGACCATGAGCTCGTTGTTGATGGAGGACACTGGGCTTATTTCGCAGAGACCCAAGGGATTATCACGCGTCGAAATGGAGAAGAGGTGATCACACTTTTGCGGGAAGCTGAAGACTGCAATCACGTTCTTTGACACCACAACTAACTTGTCTCGCTTTAGGCGCACATTCAACACGCGGTCGACGGGAAGCGTCACTTCCATCTGAGTTTGTTCCAAGGCACAGTCAAAGACTAACACTGAATTGGAAGCAAGAATTGTGGCCTTGTCGACGGAGGCAGCAGATTCCTCATGGCTGTGATGAGGTACCAGCGCCAAAACATTTGAACTGTTTAGCATCTCAGCCTTGGAAATGTCACCCATGGTTCGTAAGCGGATGTGTTGCAATTCTCTCAGTGGATCCACACTAAAGATGCGAACTGAGTCATCGGTCGCTGCACAAAGACAAGTGCCTTCTGAATTGAAGCGGAGAGATCGTACGTGGCCCCATGAAGAAGCTAAGCCTAATCTGGACATTGTGCACGAAAAGGTGCGTATTTGCGGGCCGTGCACAAATGTTTGGAATCTAGAAAAAAGAAAACAAACTTTCATCATATAAGGATTAACCCATTAAATCATCAAAAAAACTTCCACCCCGAAATTCTACCAAAAAAGGAATGAAAAATTGGAGAAATCATAGATGACTACAGGAGCCATTTGTTCAATCACTTTTTTCTTTCACATCACTAGAAGAGTCTGATTAGTTTCGTTTCTCCTTGGCCTTTTTCTTATTGTCACTGCTAATGACACCATCGACAGCAAGGAAGAATCTGATGACGAAGTAGAGGTCGGCCACAGCAACGATGAAAAAGACGAGCACGCCACAGATTAGGCGAATGCCTACGTCTTCCAAACCGGCCAGGTAGTAGGGTGCTATATACCCGGAAACGAAGCCGGACACGGCCGTCACGACAAACTGAGCCACTACCAGGAGATATTTGTTCACCTCCTTCACTAAAAAAAAAAGAAGATAGGGCCATCATGACTGGGCTATCTTTAAAAAAGCTAGTACAGTAGTTAAGTTAGTACTGATCTAAGGTGGCATTCTACTTACGTTGGTCCCCCATTGGCTGTTCCTCTCGATACATCTGCTGCTGTCCACCCCCTAGACCTCTTGTCATCCTCTCGTATTCTTTGTTTTCAGCCTGTTGCTTCAGTTTTTGAATACGCGCTTCTAATTCTGCACTTCGCTCTGGGAATTTAGGCTCAGGCAACACTACTTCGCATTGGGTTAACAATTCATGAAAGTGCAAACTTTCACTTCTCTCGCATTCATTCTTCTTCTCCTTCTGGGACTTCATTAGTGCATGAAGACGCCTCAAATGATCCAAACTTAAGAATTTGTTACAAAGAATTTCTTTCGGCTCCTCTGCCCCAACCTTTTCGATTAGGGCTGGTTTGGGTCGCAATTTCAGGGTGGGATCCAAAGAGAACTGTGCCATTTTATTAGATTGTTTCTTTTGTTATTTCAAAAGTTATTTGCACTAATTTTCTTCGAGTTTGCGTTGTAGCTGCTCGAATTGTTTGCGTGTATCCTTCTCTTTCTGAGCAAAAGCTTCTTCAATGCGACGCTTCTTTTCCTCTACGTCACGAGCAAATGAGGCCCACTCCTTGGCGCGGGTTTCACGGCTAGACTCTAATGCTTGTTCCTACCGGTAAGAGGGATAAAAAAGTCTAATTACACTCGTATATTCAGAAACTGCAAAAGTTGCATTTTCAGATAAAGCTTTTGACTCTGTACGAACACAAATGTTAGGTTTCATTAACTTACAATTTCTTCTCTTCTCGTTGTGTCTAGAATCTTTTTACTCATGTCAAGTGCCAGGCCGAGATTGTCGTTGAGCAAGGGAATAGTCGAGTCGCACAACGCACACAACTTGTCCACTTCGCCCTCTCTCAGCTCGGTCACCTGGACAAGAAAAATATTAGTCGATGTCATTCTAAACAACACCTATCTACGTACAGTTTTTCTTTTCCTTTTTGTCACCTGTTGCAGAGTTTTGAAGAGAGCCTCGACGTCGTCGTCCGATCGCTTCGTCTCGAAGTCGCGCACGAATTGCTGCGCCTCTCCACGCAAAAACGAGCGGTGATCAAAGAGACGCGCGTATATCTCCAGCAAATCTGGAAACAGAAGCAAAGAGAAAAAGATTCGTAATCTTTTAAGCATTTCCTCCAAAACAAGTAAGCAAACGATGAGATTAGACGTATTAGCAAGTAAGAAAAAGTCTGATGAGCTCGGGTCACAAGAAAATAGGGGTCTCAAGAATCGCTACCACCAGATGCTCTACGATGGAGCACACATAGCACTTGTAAACGCGTTGGTCCTCAAGTCTTTTTGCGACACCACTGAATCGTCCAACCACATCGAGCTCACTTCTCCCTTGCCCTTCATCTCACGACGCTTTCTGGTGGAAAATCGGCCGATAAGAAGGCTTACTGGCCAGACATCTTGGTGAGCTGGCTCCTGAGGCTCTCCTGCTGCTCCTCGGACTCGGCAATCAGCTTCTCCTGCCTCTTGAGCTCGCCCTCGATGTACATGAGTCGCTTCTCCACCGTGGCCCTGGCCTCGTCGGTGTCCTGCGGCACCAACGCCGGACCCACCAGCTTGAAGACCTGGTCGTCCTCGGCCAGACTCAGCTCCTGCTGCACCATCTTGGTCTCGCTCAGCTGCGCGTCCAGCGTCTGCCTGGAGGCCGCCAGCTTCGAGTGCGACCTCTGCAGCGCCTGCAGGCGCGACAGCAGCGATTGCAGCTCTAACACACCACCAAAACACAACAACTTTGCTTAACAATCACGTCAATCTACATACGCACTTTGGTTGACAGAGGGACTAAACGCCGAGCAAAAAAGCGATATCAAAAGTGAAAAATGTGTTGGTGTCACCTTTGGGGATGGCCGCGGCGGCAGAGGACGAGGAGGAGGCCATTTGCACTTCCACGATGACGAACACAAAGGAGACCACAAGCCACAACGACGGAACCCAGGCACCTCGCACTCGCAGAGTCGCTGTGCAGCGCGACAGCTGACGTGCGACAGCTGACACAATCGACAGCTGACGCAATCGACAGCTGACGCGTCCGACGTGAGACGTCCATCGCTGGATCCCCCTGGTAGACGACCATGTGGTGGGAGGTGTTGCCGTCATTGGCGCTGGTGGGTGCCTTCGCCTACTTGCCCTTCGTGGTCACGCGCAATCTGCACCGCGTGGCCTATGGACGCGTACAGAAAATAGGCCTTACTTAATGAGCTCCTTAATGAGTGGTATTGATTGCGTTGTTCCCGTTTTAGCCGTATCCGAGGGAGGTGATTGGGGAGGCGCAGTGGTACCACTTTCGCCGCGACCGCAATTACAGCGAGCCCAACTGGCACACCAAGTTCTTCTCGGCCGGCATCGGCGTGGCCGAGGGCGCCGCCTACAGGATGCACGGCCTGGAAGCCATCAAATAAGATGACAATTTGTCGAGTAGTCCATTGGTAGATGTGTTCCCATCAAAGCCTTTAATAGAAGTGTCAAACAAAAAGAGATCGAAGCTGAGAAATACAAACAGTACTTCAATCAATACAGGGCCACTTTAGGGCTATCCATAGAAAGACATGTGCCTTCTTTCAGTCTCTATGAAATTGCACGATCTCGACAATACTAGCTAAGAACAAAGGACAGCCGTCTTGACTTAAATTTTAAAATATAAAGTTGACGTCTAATATAAAAATTTTAAGATTTTACTTTAGTCACATATTCACAACCTTATTTCGTTCTTTTTTAAGCCGCAATTAGTGGTTTTTTTTGTATAGAGATGATTTGTACACGGAAAGGCTTGCTCGATTTTGTCTGCATGTCCACTCAAGCATTCCCCTTCTAAAATCGTCCATTGTGTGAAGCTGGATCTAGACGATTGCCAGTCCGATTGGACTCCCCTAGTGCTGTGACGAGTCGAGTGATTTTGACTCGACTCGCCGTATTTTACGAGTCGAGTCGAAAATTTTCGACTCGCGCCCACCCATATACATAATAACTTAATGAGTAATGACCTTGCGCCCACCCACCCCTATATAATAAATAACCTTGACCACAGAGGTCTATGCCTTGACATTTTGTGTCATGTTGGCGGTTCGGAGGCGTCAGCTGTCGCGACAGCTGACTGCTCGCTCGCCTCGTTCCTTCCTCCACGCCCCGGGTAGCCTTGTGTACCGAGGCGTCGCCGCTCCACACAACCGCCGTGGCACGGCCACAACAAGAGCATAAGAGTACGCTCAATTGCGCGAGGGGAGGGGAAGGGAACACATCACGTCGATTTCCACGTAATTGGTCACGTTTGATGATCTAGTTGAGGACAGTGGTCGCCATGTGGGACCTGGACATCCCCGCCTTCCTGGAGGACGCGCGCGCCTGCAAGCCGCCCTACAAGTGTCCCTTCCGCAACTGCGGACGCATCTATCGCGTACTTCACATTTCTTAATTACTCTCATTTGCGTGTTTTTTTTACGTAGTTTGTCGTGCTTCAGACGTTCGCGGGGATCGCGTCGCACGTGGCGAGCCACGAGTCCGAGTTGAACGAGGACGGGTCGGGCGTGAACGGCGACGCCGACAAGGGTGGCCAGGCGCTGTGCTTCTTCTCGTCGCCCATCAAGGACAGCATCGTGTTTGACGAGAACGAGGCGAAGGTCTTCTTCGAGGCGGACAACAGGCGACACTGCATCAACATCGCCGCCGACATCGACGTCGTCGACGCGTACGTTACCCAAAACACACATTTTAGTGTTTTTCCAGTTCATTGTTAAAAAAAGAGAATTGATGACGTTACTGTATGTATGTTACAGAGATTCGGGCAGTGGCAAGTTGCTGCCGACCGAAGACCCTCGTTGTCCCTCGCCGGGTTCGAGGGCCTTGAGTCCCTCGGCCAACGCTGCCGCTTTGGCGTCGAGGAACGCGAAGAAGCGAGGCAACAAACGCGACAAGAACGTGAGCAATGCCGGCCACTCCGCCGAAGAGGGCCTCAACGATGACTGCAAACGTATCATCAAGTTGCCCGAGGCCCAGTTCAGGATCATTCAAGATTATAATATCGAAGATGCGCCTCCGAGATCCGACGAATATTACTGCTTCGTCGAGCCCTCCAACGAGGCTTTGGACGCCGAAATAGAGTACGAGATGGACGAAGAGGACGTGGCCTGGCTGCAGCTAATCAACAACAAGAGGAGTCTCGACGGTCTCCACAAGATACTCGAAGATCAGTTTGAGTTGCTCATGGATAGGTTGGAGAAGGAATCGTACTTCCATGTGCAGACAAACGGAAAGGCGGCAGAGCTTTTGGCGCCACCAGTAGACGAGGATGCCATTTGTTGCATATGCATGGATGGTGAATGCTCTAATACTAATGTTATTCTCTTTTGTGACCTCTGCAACTTGGCTGTGCACCAAGAATGCTACGGGGTCCCATACATACCCGAGGGCCAGTGGCTGTGCAGAAGGTGTCTGCAGTCACCCTCAAGGTACTATGCGTTTACAGATAAATGTGCCAGCTTAGTCTCGGACACTTGACATCTCTTTTTTTATTTTTTAGATCCGTCGACTGCTGCCTGTGCCCGAACAAGGGCGGGGCCTTCAAGCAGACAGACGACGACCGTTGGGCACATGTGGTTTGCGCCTTGTGGATTCCTGAAGTGCGCTTTGCTAACACTGTCTTTCTGGAACCAATAGACAGCATCGACAACATTCCACCAGCCAGATGGAAGTTGACTTGCAGAGTTTGTAAGCAAAGAGGAGTGGGGGCTTGCATTCAGTGTCACAAGACCAACTGCTACACAGCTTTTCATGTGACTTGCGGATTGCTTGCAGGACTTCACATGAAGATGGAGACAGTACGTGAGACGTCAATTAACGGTCAACTTTCTGTGACAGTTCGAAAGACGGCCTATTGCGACCTGCACACGCCAATTGATTCAGATGCAAAGCCTAGATTGGACGACGTCGTTGCTTTGGGAATAACCACGCCTAAGGCAGGGAACAATAACAAGAATAAGAAGACTGCTAAGGCAAATAACAACGGTACTAGTCCAACGCTGCCAGTCTTGTTTCGTGGCCTCATGAACTTTTCACCTCAATGTCCTTGGGAAAAAGTTAAGGAAATAGCCGGTCTAGTCTCCATTCAAAAGAAGAGCCAGTTTATGCAAAGACTAATGGCGTATTGGACACTAAAGCGGCAAACCCGAAATGGTGTTCCATTAATTAGAAGATTGCAGTTTGCCAAAGCAATGAAGCCACCTGACATGACGCCACTTAATTCCCCTTTGAAGCAGTCTCCAAAGAAAGACATGAGTAGACGAATGAGCGATGGGAAAAAGACTGGAGAAAAGGATGTAAATGAGGAGGCTTTCTTAAAGCTCAAAAAACAGAAAAAGAAACAGGGCATTAAGGCTGCAAACCAGATCGTACAAAAGAAAAAGAATGAGTCGGGTGGTGAGCCGTCGCTGAGAGAGATGATGAATGAACGAAGACTTCTGCGTAGACTCCGTCAAGACTTAGAAAGAGCCCGACTTCTGTGTGAGCTTATGCGAAAACGTGAGCAGCGAAAGCGAGAACTGGTTTTGAATCGTCTTGGAACATTAGAGCTTCAGTCTTGGCCCTGGATCGTCTTTCTTCGCAACGTGCTCGACGCACTCGAGAATGTGGATATTAGTGGCATATTTGCTGAGCCGGTAAGCACTGATGACGTGCCAGATTACTTGGACCACGTCAAGGAGCCAATGGATCTTAGTACTATGCGAGACAAAATGAACGGTTTCCAGTATAGATCTATTGACGCTTTGGAAGTGGACTTTAATCTTATGGTTAACAATTGTCTCTCCTACAACGAGAGGGAGACAATGTACTTCAGAGCAGGCGTCAAAATGCGAGATCTGGGAGGACAGGTTCTTCGTCAAGCAAAGCGTCAAGCCGAAGAAATTGGGTTTAATGTCGATCTAGCACAACATACAAGTGAGCAACCGAGATCTAAGCAAATGCCAAAGGCTGAAAGCGACGATAGTTTAATGAAACAGATTGATAAATGTATAGCTGACAGTGAGACCAGAGATAGCTTGGACCCCAATGAACATCTGGATTTGCTCTTGGACCACTTAGATCATGCAGGCAGAATCACTCATCCTGTTGCAAAATCCAAGAGACAAAGATTGCTCAAAGTCGAAATTGCAAAGGTGAGAAGAAAGCTTTCGATGAGCAAGAACCCCCCTGTTAAAAGGTCAAAAAATGATTCCGAAGAAGTATCAAGTGATGTTAAAAATGCCGATGAGGGTGGTCAATGCGAGGTTGAAGAATCAGATAAAATGGAGATCCTGCCTTCAAGACTCAGAAGAAGTCGCAACGATGTACAAAAGCCGCTGCCTCTTAAAAGGGGACGAAAGGCAGCAAAGAAAGACGGACCAGTAAAGAAGAGAGGACGAAAAAAGAAAAGTGAAATGAATGCAGACAAGGCATCGACCTCTATAGCGTCATTACCGACGACTCCTTCCAAGAGTAGCCAATCGACACCGATTAAGACAACTAGCTCTCCCATTGGCGTTAATCGTCGCAATGCAGTGCTCTTCACGCGCAAGAAGGCGGCAGCCAAGCAAAGAGAGGACGATGCTGAAGCGACACAGGAAGTTGTGACAACATCTATGACGGAAGGAATGGGATTATCAGGCAAAAGCGGCAAAAAAGTCGATCAAGCTAACTCCGAGACCCCCAAAATCCCCAAAAAGCGCGGAAGAAAGCCGAAGGCAATGAAGGAAGCGGAATTAGCGACGGCGGCAGTCGAAGACTCGTCAAAAGGAGAAACCATTGAGGCCCTGAAGGCAACAGACGTGGAAGCCGACATTGGCTCGAGTAGTTTCCAAGTGTATCGCCAAGAACGGCATGAAACGGACGACGACACTGCGAGCGAAAAAGACGGTCTGGTCATCACCTCAGGCGATGACATGGACAACGACGATGACGTGGATGATGACGACATGGACATCTTGCCTTCAGACGAGATGGAAGACGACAATGAGGAGGAAGGTGACTCGGACTACAGTGAACCTGATAGATGCGACACCATGCACATTCCGCTTGAGCCTTTGGATCTGGTTTGGGCTAAGTGTAGAGGCTACCCTTGGTACCCTGCGCTCATTATCAATCCTAAAATGCCTCGCACTGGTTACTTACACAACAACGTGCCCATTCCTGTACCTCCTTTAGATGTTTTGGCTATGGCGGAGACGCATTGCTCTCCTCATTACCTCATCCTATTCTTCGATGCTAAGCGTACTTGGCAGTGGCTGCCACGAGACAAACTGGAGCCGCTTGGAGTGAATTCGGAGAGAGACAAGACGAAGCTGATGCAGGCCAAAAAACCTGCCGAACGCAAGGCAGTTAAGAAGGCCTACGAAGATGCCATACTTCACAGATGTCGCGTCACTGGAGAAAGTGCCACCGTTTCAAGCAGCAGTGATGTTAACAATGACGATGACGATGAGAC
>JAOXNJ010058533.1:0-10241 GCA_028566655.1 Metis holothuriae
TACATAAGAGGTGTGAGTGCTTGCGTGTCCTAATTCATCATTCCAGTACAATAGTACAGTAGACAAGGAGCAATAGACCACTACAATGACGCCCAAGGGACCCAATATTGTAAATACTACAGCTTATTAGTATAGTATTGTAAATAGGAAGTAATGTAACACTGCATTAACCTAAGTAGATAGATAGGGCAATGCAGTGACCAATTGGTGGGTCAACATACCTAGAAATGAGGAGAAAGTGCACGCGATAAGCCCTACAAATCGTCTTTCACCTTAATCACACCTAATATTATATTGTCACCTTGCATTTATGGGGTAAAAAGTGTTTTGAGAAATGTATTGTTTAATAAAACACTTGAAATTTAACGCTTTTTGAGCAGAATCGGCGGCGTTGTCGGTTCCGGAGGCTTTGCCGGAGGACGAGATGTTGGCGTCGCCGGCGCCGTTGCCGGAGTTCTCGGCGCCGATCGCCAACGTGACGGTGAACGTGGGCAAGGAGGCGGTGCTGGAGTGCCGCGTCTCCCACCTCGGCTACTACAAGGTGGGCTGGCTCAGGGCCAGGGACCAAACCATTCTGGTGCTGCACACCAGGGTCATCACGCACAACAACCGCATCGAAGTCGACCACGAGGATCACAAGTCACTCAATTACCTTCTTTATTTTGATTGATTGATTGATTGATTGATTTTTCAATCATTTGATTAGGATATGGCGCCTGAAGATCAGACCGGTGCGCGAGTCCGACCGCGGCTGCTACATGTGTCAGATCAACACGCAGCTCATGAAGAAGCAGATCGGATGCATCGACGTCCAGGGTCCAATTTATTTACCTATTTATTTGACAAATTTTGAACATTATTTCCTCAATTTTTGAAAATTACTTAATAAAAATTTAATTTTGATTAACAAAATTTCTCGATTTCTTAGTGCCCCCGGACATAGACGACGAGCGGACGAGCAGCGACGTGGTGGTGAACGAGGGCGAGAGCGCGGAGCTGCGCTGCTCCGCCTCGGGCCACCCCGAGCCCGACATCACGTGGAGCCGCGAGGACCGCGCCGACTTCCCCGTCGCCACCAGCAACAACAACAACATCTGGAACAACAAGAACAACAAGTTCTTCGGTAAAAAGAACAAAAACTCTACTAATATACTGTCATTTTGGGTGTAGTAAAAATGGTTGCTATAAGGAGCTCCTAGCTAAGGTCCGAGGGGAGCCGTTCGGGGGAGTCGGGGTGCTCGTAAAAAAGGACAGACACGACGCACTCCGACTTCGCCCTACACCAACTTTACGTCAGTACTTTCACCTTTACGTAAAGGTAAAAGTAGTAGACTGACGTTACTACTACTACATACTACTACTATTGCTATTACTGCTCCTATTTTTTCTACTCTACTACAAGTTTTGCTATTCCTTCTACTTCTACTATTGCTATTCCTACTACTATTGTTATTAGCCTATTACTACTGCTACTAAACTACTGCATCGTACTTCTACTACTTTTGCTTCTACTGTTATTTTTTCTTCTTCTACTACTTACTCGTACGTACTTTTCTTTGTCTGATGCTCTTTTTGAGGGGGCGTGGATGGGGCAAGTTTGGCTGGTTTAGGGCAGCATCAATGATCTCATTAGGGGCAACAAAAGAGGACGCGAAGGACAATACACAGAGTAAATAGGAATCTACTATACATGGCGCTCCCATGGGAGATTTGGGTCTAAGGCCAAGAGAGAGGAATGGGAACATTATACTGGTATGGGACGCAGACAAAAAACTCTTTTTCTCTCGTTACTTGATGTTTATCACAGCTTCTTTTGTATTTTTGTCTTTTGTTGTAAATAAAGACGTCTTTAAAGGTTCTTTTTGACTTAATAGTGAATCGCTATGTGGGTTCGACGCTGCGCCTGATGCGCGTGCAGAGGCAGCAGATGGGCGCGTACATGTGCATCGCCTCCAACGACGTGCCGCCCGCCGTCTCCAAGCGCATCATTCTCAGCGTCAACTGTGAGTCGCACACCTTCCACTCCTTGTTGGCTTTGTCCACGTTGTTGTCGACAATGGTGTCCACGATGATCTCCTTGACGCCGATGTCGTTGCAGTTGCGCCGGAGATCGTGGTGCCCAGTCAGCTGTACGGCGTGGCGGCGGGGGCGGCGGTGCGCATCAGCTGCAGGGTCCAGGCCTTCCCGCCCGCCATCACCTACTGGATGCGCAACTCTGACCGAGTCCATAATTCGAAAAAATGAAAGTAATAAATGTTGTTCATTAGATAATTCTGAGCAAATTTTGTGTAATAAAGATGATTATGCGGAGCCGCAAATACGACGTGGAGAGCACCAAAAGCAGCGCCTACGAGCTCACCATGACACTCGTGGTCAGGGATTGGAGGCCCGATGACGATGCCCACTTTACTTGTACCGCCACCAATTCCTTGGGCAAGGCTGAAGGGAAGATTCAAGTTTACAGTCAGTACAATATTTTATTCAAAATAATTATTTTTGAAAAATTGCATTTATTTTCTTCTATTTGTCATTCATTGATGTCGATTTTTGTGGCAGCCTACGAGAGGAGTCGGCAGAAGGAGGCGGAGAAGGAGGAGGAAGAGGAGGATGACGAAAATGACTACGATAACTACGTGGATAAAGGTGAACAAATGAATCCAAAATTAAGAAATAAAGAAACGTTTTGATAGTTCAGTCTAATTTTGGTTCCCTCTGTAGAAAAACCAAATATACCTTATATTGACGACTGCACAGATTTTGTGCTCTAGGAAGTGACATGTCACTAGCAGATTACATTCTCAGTAGTACTAAAAAGTACATATAATACAGTATGTGACTAAGACTTTTCCTCGTTAAGGTAAAAGTATAACAGGGACAGGAAGAAGCAGTGACAATAGCAGGAAAAAAACGCATTTTGTCGAAAAAAAAGTTATTGTTAAAAAGGAAAGGAGCTTTCATAACAGCACATTTATTGTTTTGCAGATGAGGAGCCTTCACATGAGACCAGAGACAAGGACAAGGAGAGAAGAGGTTACAAAAAACTATTTAAAAATCACTTTGAAACAATATTCAAAGTTAAAATAATAATTTAAACTAATGATATTGAATAAAGTATATTTTTCGTAAAAGTGATTAAGGGTCGTGGGAGTTATCGGAACCGCTTCACGTCGCCGTCGTCGCACTTCTTCTCGGCCACGTCCACGTCGAAGCCGTTCATCAGCTTCACCAACGCCTCCTCCAAGCCCATCTTTAATCCCATCATCGTCATCAGCTTCATATTAGCAATACTAACCCTCAATCAAGTCTAATTAATGATTCCCATGCAGAAATAATCGTTGTCAGCTCATAATACTATTACTAATACCATTGTACTTAGTAATAAATGAGCTAATGTAGGTAGTAATCAGTATTAAGTATAAAATTTGCTTGATTGAAGGAAAGTCGCTTAATTAGTCAATTTTTAGTCAATTTTTCGTGCCCCGAGTATTTGTGATAGCCCTGGCACTGCACCGCTGCATATCCACGCCGACACGTTCCCCAGCACTTCAATAAATGGAGCTAAAACAAACACTCAAAAAAGAATTGTTGGTTGATTCGAAAACAAATTGAATGGAAATCCGAAAAAAAGGACCTTTTTATTTGAAATTAGTTACATATATGTATGTAAAAAGAGAAATGTTTTTTTTTATGGGCATTCGGGTGCCGGGAAGACGTGATTGTTTCTCCAGCATCCCGAGGTCAAAGGCGATCTGAAGGCATGTCCTTTACAGGAATTCGTTTCTAAAGCGAATGTCGACTCCAATTTCGGACGCCATTGCACCATTCCATCCACCTAATTAGAAATTTTATCAATAATAAAAATTTCAATTTAATAAATTGATTAAATTACCACTGAGAGATGTTGAATGTTGGTGGGACGCCATCGCGTCTGCGGCGTGTCGCGACGCAAATCCTCCCAATAACCGCAGGTGCCCAAACAAGTGTCCTGTAACGAATCCTTAATTACTCATTTGATCAATTAATCAACCAATTAATCAATTAATTAATTGGAAATTTTGATTACTGGTCTCCAGAACTGGAATGAGAAGCCTTGACAAGGCGTGTCGTAGCTTCCGTGCATGATGAGTCCGATCCAAACATCGATTCGACTGGAGCCCCTGTTCGCCAATTCTTCATTCTCGATTTTTCGCGTGAACCATCCGTGATGCTGGAAATAAGTGACTGAATCGAGTCGCCAATTTTTGCGAATCAAGTCGAAAGCGTCGGCACGACCGCTTTTGTGCACAAAATTCAGGGTTATGTGCTCCCAATCGTTGTCGTGCGAGCCCAGAGTAGTCAGACAGCCGTGCTGGAGCCCGAACCAATACCACCACGTCAACTTTTAACACATTACCTTTAATGACATCTAATCACTTAATTAGGTCGTAATTAATTACCTTGAGAAAACCCTCGCAAATGTTGATTGCGTAATAAATGGGCGCTTTGGAATCGAAGTCGTGACATTTGCCGTTCTCGGAATCCTTGGCCGCGGTGGGGAAGCAGTAGCTGGCCGAGGCCGAGTCGAAGCGAAGTAAGGGAATGTGGGCCAGAGCAAATAGGCGTTGTTGTCTGTCTTTAATTAAGTAATCAATTTACGTAATTAATATAAATTTTATTAAAGAAAATGTCTTTGTTAGGGTTGATTCCGAGCTTTTTTGAGGAGATTATGTGTGTACCTTCTGTGGGTGCTAGAGCATTGCAAATTACGGGGAATAGGATGAGAGGAAATAAGAGCAAGGATTGATTCATTGCAAGTCTATTAATTGATTGCAAAAGGGAGCAAATTGCGACTGAGAACTGAAGAATAAGAGGTAAACGGCGATGCAGTTAAATTTGTTGCTTATTTAGCACTTCCAATTACACAGTTGTTTTATGATGGTTGAAAGAACAGGATTTGATTTCACAACCTTTCACATTATATCAAATTTATCCGCAAAAAATGTCATTAAAACTTTTAAAAGTTGTATTGCGTAAGTCTTAATGGATTAGGTCTTTGACAAAAATACAAATTCCATTTAAAAGCCCGTTCTTAAAACCTTTGTAAGACTATTTTAGTTAAACTACTGCATGTATACGTTTAGCACTTTACAAATTAAAGCCCAATTTTAAAACTGCATGGATGGAATGGTAATTTTACACGTTTCTTAGGGCAATCATTAGTCATTAAGTCATTATGTAAAACTTTGCAGCATTTAAGTACCCATCATATTTAGCGCAACATTTCAGTCCCGGAATCACGCAACCTCTCTGCCCATTTTTCTTCTTTTTTTGCACTGTGCTTGAAGCAACATCGACAGCTGACGCCATGCAGCCTCAGGTTGCCAGTACAACCCATTGTTGAAATCATCATGACTTTTTGAGCATCAATTTGAGCCAAATTTTGCAAATATTAATGAGAAAGGTAAACAAACATTAAATAGTTTTAATTGATGCCCTTAATAAATAGACTCCTTTCAAGTGCCTTTGTTTTTGCTTTTTTTTTACTAATTCCATTTTTGCTCTTATTTTAGTAGTTTGAAGTGCTATAGAATTTGAGTTGCCATCCATTCCATCATCAATCTCAGTTACCTGCCAAACTATATTGGTCATCAAAGGAATTGATCAGGTAATTTTTACATTAATCCTCTAAATTTTATATTCATACACAAAATTCTATTTTTCTCCTTTTAACAATACTTTTTAAACAGAAAAGTTCCTACTAATCTACATTTCCTACAGATCCAAGCACACTTTGAGTATGAAGAGGAAAGAAGCTCCAGAAGATAAAGAGCAATCCACATGTATAAGTATGTACATATATTGTCTAGACAAGTTACACATTTGTAGTGGCAGATGTCTAGACAGAAACTACTATATGTAGACTCTAGTACTTTTGTTCACTGCACTTTTTGTACAGCGAAATGTTAGTACTATGTTGTGTATAGAGAGACTGTACGAAAAAGGGTTAAAGTGTGTATGGGCTGACCGGCGTGAGTTGTCTGTGTTTTGAATAACGGTTCGTTTTCGCCTAAAAGTGCAAGTGGGGAGCAGAAAGTGAGCGAGAAACCAACTTCCATTTCGGTCTAGACAACTCGACCCAAATCACCAGACTCTTATTTTGCTTATTTACATTCATTTTAGTCTCTATATAACGTGATTATTCTCTTTAATGTCATTTGTTATTAATAATAAAGTACTTTTTTTACTTCGCTTTGTTATAGGTTCGTCAATAAAGACGTTGATCACGGCGAAGATGGCCACGGCGATGTCGGAGTCGAACAGCTCCCAGTTCTGCGTCGAAGTCTGTCGCGTCTGCGGCGACCGCGCCTCAGGTCATCAAATAACGCACACTTTTCTTGCAATTTTTTGCATTTTTTAGAAGTTTTTTTGTGAATACGTTTTGCAATTTTTGGCAAAAATGTAGGACGACATTATGGCGCAATAAGTTGCGAGGGTTGCAAGGGCTTCTTCAAGCGATCGATTCACAAGCAACTTCGGTATTTTTGCCGAGGCCAGAAGAATTGCGAAATCAACAAATTCCAAAGGAACCGATGCCAATTTTGCAGATTGCAAAAATGCATTGCAATGGGCATGAAGGGAGAGGGTACGAATCTGAAATTCTTTTGCAATTCTTTTCGTTATTTTAATAGCTTTTTTATTGATTGTAGCTACACATGCGGATCGTCGTTCCTCGTTGGACGCCCTCAATCGCCGCAACTCGCCGATTGCAAACGTCGACGAGAACACGAGCCACTCCGACCTGGCCGAGATGGCCGAGCCCACGGAGTCGAGCGTCGTCTCCGAGGAGAACTCGCTGCTGAAGGAGGCCCTGGCGGCCGTCGCGAACGACGACACCTCTCTCATGAACGACACCAACGAAGAAATCAACGAGCAATGGACGTTCACGACAGAGATCGAAGATGTTCACGAATTCAAATCGAGAACGGAATCCCTGAAAATGTTGAGCGATCTGGAATCCATGCACGTTTTCGCTTCGATAATGCTCATCCAATCCATTCATTGGGCGCGAAATCTCGAGATTTTGCGGAATTTGAGTCGAAACAGGAAAATCGAAGTAATGAGAAATGCTTGGACCAAACTCTTTCTCTTGGCTCTGGCCCAATTTGGAGGTCAGGTCAATTTGTTGCCCTTTTTAGATGCACTTTTGGACAATTTCAGTGAGAATCACAACAATGGCGAAGAAGTAGCCCAGAAGCGGAAATTTTACGAATCGGCGAGGAAAGTCAGAAACATCGTGCTGTTCATGCGTGGCATCAATGTCGACGCCATTGAATTCAATTGGCTGAGAATTCTGGCTCTAGTCGATACTTACGGTAATAAAGTAATAACACTACTAATAAAACATTAAATTATCAAAAATTTACCATATTTTTTGTATTTTCATCTACATTTCATTCATCTTTTTTTTGCGAATTTGACTAAAATCCAGATGTGAAGGGTGATAGTGTGCGCGAATGGGCTCTGCAGTCGCTTCTGAGCCACTGTAGCGATGACAATGTGAGAGTCAACAGAATGCTGCTGGGGTTGTTCCCCGTCATGGCCATGGGGGCCGAGGACCTGGAGACGGTGTTCTTCGACGGGCTCATCGGCAACGTGCCCATCGACAACGTCGTGCCCAACATCATCGACATGGACGACGACGACGACGAGTAGAGCAACTCTCGTTACTCGATATAATGTAGATTACTCCCAATATGTACTTGTGCTATGTAATGAAGGGACGCATTTTCTAACATTATGCGACAGTTTAGTTAGTTAAAATTGACTTCATTGATAGATGTAAGTAATGTTGACTGAATTGAGTAGTGATTGAGTCAATGATTGACCCTATTTGAATATTTCAGTTAAAAAGGCTCAGTTATTTTCGTATGATATTTCGATCAAAATGAATAAAATTTGCGGACCTCCAAATGTAATTAATTGCGGCCCCTGTTCCATAACTTGAGCAAATCCAGTGCAATGTTTGATGGAATATGTACGAGATTTGGCGAATTTGAATTGATTTTGAGTGACAACGACAACCATTCCTTTTTTATTTCAGTCCCACAATCATTGCATATTATTTATCGACATCTCCATACTTTTTTCATTTAATTTGTGACTGTTGTTGTTGGACACCGAAATGACTACATCATTTGAATAAAAACCAATTGCCTGCAGAACAAATGAATAAAATGACTTAGCTATCCTACTAACCTTAGTAACCAAATGATACCAAAAAAATTAATAATCATTATGAAAGCGCAAAAATAAACCACGTCAAATATCGAAAACAAACGATACGAGCCTTCAAACTTCTTCATTTTAAAGCATAAAAAAGTGTGATTGAGCACAAAATGAACACAAAAAAGCACAAAATCTCAAAAAGTCAATAATAATCATCATTCAAACAGTATTTCTGGTGCGCTGAAACCCCTCGGCAATGTTGCTGATGACAAGTCTGGCCTGACGCTCGTCTCTGGCCCTGAACACGTGGCACAAGAAGTCCGTGGCCATCGTGCAAAGATCGTTTCCCGCCAAAAAAGCCAGAAAACGCTGATCCCTAGTACTGCATCCACACGAACTTATCTAAAAATAAAAAATATAGTATTAAAAGGCTTGAATGTTTTTGAAAGAAATGTACTAAAATTGGTTTAAAAATTGATATTTGCCTCGGGATAAGTTGCGTGTAAGACTAGTTTGTTGTCGTGTTCATCGAAAATCTTTATTCCGAGCTCGTGCACGACGAGATGCACGCGATGCTCGAGCTCGGATTGGTTCAAAACTCTCGCAATGGCCGAATCCAATCTGGAAGCGTTTCCCACATTCCCCACGGCCAAGGAGCCCAAATAGATCAGTTCAAAATCGCCGTTATTATCTTCTTGTTCCACATTTCGCTCCACATTTTGCTGCACTTCCTCGTCATCACTGAAATTCAAGGGATCAAATTCTCGACTTCTCAGGGCAATGTCGCCCAGATCAAGACCGATTCTGTTCCAAAGAGTCACCATGGGTTCGTAGAAAATTGGCGATTGACAAGTAAGAACAGTTATATTGAGCACTCTTTGCTCCTTACTGCACTTCTTCACTAATGAACCCACTTGATCCGGGTGCATTCCGAAGAGGTCGTGGCCATCCAATCTTTCCAAAATGTCTCCCAAGCCGATTTTGGCTTGAATCGAGGCCTGCGAATAAGGCTTGACTCTGGTGACAATTGTGTGCTGATTCTCCACACAACTTATCATCAGACCCAAATCCTTGAAGGGGGGAACCACTCGCACGTGTTTCAGGGTGGCTCTCTCGAAGGTCAAGTTCAAGAAGGAGGTGTTGGTGAGGTCCAGCTCGAAGCGAATGCGCTCCAAAATGGGCAAAATGTGCATCAGACCCTGATTGGGCTCGCATCTTATCAGAGAATCGATGGAATACCACTGGTAAACGTTTTTCCAGGTCCTCAG
Source organism: Metis holothuriae (assembly GCA_028566655.1). NCBI lineage: Eukaryota > Metazoa > Arthropoda > Copepoda > Harpacticoida > Metidae > Metis > Metis holothuriae. The sequence continues at coordinate 9,474 of JAOXNJ010058533.1, forward strand.
ACTCATCACAAGCGAATTGAGCCAACCACTATTTAACAAGATTCTCAGCAATTGGCGAGAGCGACCGACGCTGTCTATCAGACGAGATGCAGAGGACAATTCGGAGAGAATGGGCGCCAGTAACGCGTTCAGGCCCTCTTCTGCACCGATAATCAGTCAATAATTAAGTAATTAAGTCATTAATTAAATGAATAATGAAGTGATTAAGTGTACCTCTGGGTTGCTCTTTATTGAGGTTTTGGACAACTTCGAAGAGACTCGCTTCCCTGACCATCTTGTGGTTCAAAGCCCTTTCCAATAGGTGGCAGAGATCAATCAGCTCCTTGGTGTCGTCGTTCATCGATGAGGGACAAGAGGATAAATGTCGACCAAGACGACGTATGCACTCGTGCATCATCAATACTTGATTGATAAATTTGATTGCTGTGATTGATTGCCAACCAAACAGAGACTGAATATCAGAATGCAGTGAACAGGATGTAAGTGTTACTTACTCTACCTCTGTTCCGGATCGATGGGGGTCGATGTGACTGTCTTTATGTAGATTTGTATAATATTAGTGATACTCTTTTACTACTGCTAGGTTCTGGCTGCACCTGCGCACAGTTGTGGCCCTTGGGAGGTGGAAAGCACCTCTAGAGCTGCTGACACCTGTCCCTTCTTTTACATACTTTTACAAGTGTAAAACTACTACTAGATTCACACATTTTGTACTTTTATGTGTAGCTAGTGCAGTGTTTAAAGGGATATAAACGCTAACATGAGCAT
>JAOXNJ010058644.1:0-12582 GCA_028566655.1 Metis holothuriae
CTTCAACGTCAACAAGATGTTCGACAACGACAACGTGCTAGACGTCAACAAGGAGAAGTTCGACAATTACGACGACCACGACGTCAATTGGGCTCCCTACTCGAATTTCGAGTCGAGATCCTTGGACACAGACCACACCACTCGCTACATCTTGTTGACAGCTATAATCATGGTGCTAATAATCCCCTTTTTGACGCTGTTACTAGTGCACTTGTACAGAGTGAGGAACGCCAGACGGACTCGCAAATTGCACATTAGAAACGAAACCATGAAGAAGGCCTTGGTCTACGACCTAACCACCAATGATCATCGAGAAAATCTGGCCAATTTGACGCAAAAATCCGCCACTCTGCCCAGACCCAGATCCGAGGGCCACGGGTTGTTCGACGAGGAGCAGAGGAAGCGGAGCAGAAGCACCTTGGGCAACAACAAGGGCAACAGCAGAGGCAACAAGACGTTCGGCTCCATCAACAATATAAACAATTGCAATGCTCGTATATTGCACACTTATGATAATAAGGCTTTCTTGAGTGCTGAGGAGCCCATGTACGCCACTGTGTCTGAGACTTGTCTTCCTTTGGCAATGAGGAGGGAGCAGTACAGACGAAGAGGGTCGGTGGAGGAGACGCGCAGAAGGAGCAGATCGCAGCTCATCAGACACAGGAGAATCGACGAGGAAGACAAAGAGGATCACGCACTCCAAATGAGGATCGATGAGCAAGAATAAACAGAAAAAAATCATTACAGCACACTTTCAATTTTAATTGAAATTTATAATAAAAGTGACGAATTTTTGTCACTTGTCTTCTTTTTAATCATGCATTTTTTTTGTTCGGACAATTTACGGCTACTTTGACTGGAACGGAAAGTGAAGCTTACTTACTGCATTAATTGCGTAATAGCCTTAATTAATGGCTCATTTTTGGTCGAGTAATTACGTAAGTAATGTTGTGCAATGCTTTGATGTGGCTATGATTTCTCATCTCTACTTGATCTCCAAACTAAGCCAAATTTGACTTAACTAAGTCTTGTATTGCAATAATTGGATTTGTCTAGTATCGAAGCTTTACTGATTGGAGTGTAAGTTGATGTCATGAACTTTTTTTCTTAATGACATAATTTCCTTAAAATTAAGGAATTATTTTCTTTTGTGTTTTCGAATGTGCTTGATGAAAGAAATGAGAAGCAAGAGCTTATGATGCGAGAACACGAAATAAACGGATGAATTCACCTTTACATTTTAATCTTACATTTTAATCATAATTGTACGTTACCTAAATGAAAATGTAGTGAAATCGCTTTAACTTATGGTCTATAAAAATTACACTATTATTATTTTTTATTTTAATATTTAATTATTGAAAGACAGATAAGTATAATATTTCAAAAATTATTAAATAAATTTGGCACTCTGTTGAATGATTGAATTACCACTTAATTTCGCTCGTGTATTACTCCGACCACTGCTGAGATCGAATCCTCGCGCGAACAGAGGAATGAATGAAGGAAACCCAAACAGAGAAGGAATGGAGTATGCAAAGAGAATTACTAAAGCTAGTAGTGAATTGTATAGTGCTCAAAAAGCAGTTGAGCCATATTAATTGCAAGGGTTTTGAGGATTGATTAAGATAGGAAGGGGCAGTTGAAGATGCTGAAATTCCAACATCAAATGCTAAAAGAAACACTCCACTGCGAGGGAGAACAAATGGCAACCAAATGCGAGCATTAATTTCACATAACTAAAGAACACGGCCAGGGGGGTAGGGCACTAGGATCAGAAATCCCTCGACAAACGAGACTGAAATTGGTGTCATGCAAAATTCGGTGCAATAAGCTTGGTATTTTTCAAATTCAAATGCTGGCTCTTATCCATTGGCGCACGGTAGCATCCTCATTTCCTCGAAGCCATAGCAACACAAATTTCTCTTCCCAAGTTTCCAGACAATTATAAATTGCAGAAGACGGTTGACTGACTATCAAACTTTCGCTCTCATTTTTCGCTCGCACCCTTGAGACTATTAGCCAGGCACTCGGACTTCTTGGCACCACCGCCCCATAACTTACATTAATTCAATCGACCGTCCAATTTCTCAAATAAGCAGCATTGGACGATCATCACACTGAGGAAGCGACGCAGCCCAACCTTGGTTTCGAAAGTCATCATGGCTGCGATGCAGAAAGAAACCGCCTCTTATTCTACCAATGCAGTATTTAAAGTCTTCATTATTGTGACGAATGTGCACGAGTTCGCCCTGACTAGCAACGCCCGGCTCTGCCCTCCCATTACGCTCTGACTCAAATCGACTTCCGTCTTTTATACGCTCTGAAGCATGCCGATTTGCGTGTGCTCCTCAGGAATCTCTTTCTCCACAATGTAGAAGTCGTACCAGTCGCCAAAGTACATGGTGAAGACGGCGATGTTCTCGGCACACATGCTGAGCACGACGGAGAGGAGCAGCTCAGGCACAGCCAAAAGGAGCCTGAACCACGAGTACCTGGCCACTGTGTGTTGCCTGACGTATCCGATGGCGTACATGGCGGGCACAAGGGCGCCGGAAAGCCCGACACAGAAGTCGGAAACGACACCGGTGGAGAATGGGAAGCAGCGAGAGAGGAAGAGGTTGAGAGTGCTCAAAGGCAAAAACAACCAACACACCATTGACAAGCCCATAAAGATCTTGGATTGCCACTTTATCAGAGGCGACATGACAACCATGTAAATGCCCTGCATCCAACGTTTCCTCTGCTTGAAGAAGTCAGTGAAGGTGAAAGGCGACTTCTCGTGCATTTCTCCCTCGATGAAATCAAAGCTCACATTGTTGTCCATAGCCGCCAAAGCGAAGAACGCATCTTCAGCCTTCGAACCTTCTGGACCATTGTCGTAAGTGACGCGTCGTTCCACACCAGCTTTGGTTACAACATAAGACCCTTTCCATCCAAAGAGTGGCTTATGAAAGAACTTGAATTGAGAACGAAGCTTGCCAAGATCGTCCGCCACACGGAAGCTGTCGGCCACAGTGCAAATGCGGTGCTGGACTCTCTTCCATACGGTTCTAAACTGGACTTGCTCATGAGCATAAGTGATGATGCCTTGGCCACACTCGTGGCTGCCATCGCAAATGAAGTTGAGCACTCCTCTCACCGCATTTTCCGTTAATAATGTTTCTTCGTCTAGGTGCAGGATCCAATCTTCGGCGTCGTTTAAAACGTTGATATCGTCTTCTAAGCAATATTGCAGTGCACGCGATTTGTTCAACGCACCGGACTTACTGCAATATGAACTGGGCACCACCACTTCTCGCACCCGCTTGTGACAGCCTTTAGATAGAAATCAGGGAATTTCATTTTAGATTTAAAAAGACACTTTATAACAAATTAACGTGATCGGACATAACAAGAAAAGTACTACAATGAAGTAGTGTAGATTTAAGCTATTCGATTTACCTTCTACGCCGATGGGCGTGTCAGTGACAACCTCGACCATGTAGTTTTCAAGTCCTACAGCGTTGATTGTTTCGAGGTTCTTTTTCAACGTGTTCTTTACCAGAGTTGGGTACAAGCCACGTGTTACAACGCGAATGCAAAGAAAAGGTGCTAAAAGAGGGGCGCTGGTCAGCTCCACACGAGCAGGCGTGAACACGTTCAGAAAGACGAAGCCCACAAGATTGAAGAGGATCTGAAAGCAAGTCGAAATGTCAAAATTATCATAATTGATCAAGAAGACGGTAGAAGGAATTAAATAATGCTTCAGGCAGCAAATTTTTGTTTCAGTTAGTTATTAATGTATGCAGAAACACGTGCTTGCCACTTTAAACTAATGGTTGTCAGTAGCTGGGCGATGCATCGGCTGAGCATTACGACCATGCACTTACATCCTACCGTAGATGATAAATTGCCTCTGACCTGGGGTAGTCCAAGAAGACTGACGAGTCTGACGATGATAAGCATGCAGGTGGGCAGGAATCCATATTCGGTCCAAGGATCGATTTGGTCTACCTCGTTGTCGGTCAATCTCAAAGCTTTTGTTGCCAAGCAAAAGCCAAGTATCCATAAGAAGAGGCCTGTACAAAATATGAGGTGCTTTGCTGTGGCTGAAAGAGTCGGCGTGGTCTCTCGCATGATTGATAACGAACTGAAGACGCAATCTGTCAGGCCAAACGGTAGTTGACGTACTGATCAAATATGCTCTTGGCCGCAAGCAGAAGCACAAGTCATTATCAATCTGCGGTGCCCGTCTTACCTGCAGTAAAAAAGATAAGAGGTGAAAGAATTTTACAGTCACAAAAAAAATTGAAAGCCTTAATCGCACAAAGTGGGATTGGCAACATGCTAATACCCGCAGCAAAGCATTCTAATACAGTCCTTCGTATGTGAGTTTCAATTGATTGCCTTTTTAACTCATTAGATATTGGTTTGGTAATAGAAAGGTGGGCATACGGCGAGATAATAGAGACACATTGGCTTATGAAGGTATCTCAACGACAGGAATAATAACTGCGGTACCTAAATAAATGAGTAGTCTCACGTACATTAAGTCAAAGCCACGTCTCTTTTCACAAGTTTTCTTTCCTTTCGTCTTCACTGCTAGAGCTTAGTATCAAACTGCTAATTTTTGTCAAGGTGTCATCGTCGACATCCTTAGCTTCTCTTACGCCACTGCTGCTGGTACTGCTGATCTCTAAACTCGATATATTCGTTATGTCCTGGAACGCACTGTCACTTTTGGGCTGTCTTTCACTCTTTGATTCCTGAGGTCGTTGAGAGGTCTCAAGGGTGCCATTGGTTACACCCCCTTTCTTTGACGACTTTGACGACTGCTTCTCTAGATGCTGGTTTTGTTCTGAAGTTGTAATCTTGCTTCTTTTTTCTCGTCGCCTTTGTAAAACCGCCTCAATAACCTTCGTCTCCTGCTCCACCGACTGACGCAATGACTGCAAAGATAGTTCGAACCGTCGCCGCTCGAAAGCAACTCTATCATTTCTTTTTGGGTTTTGCGAGCTGGATGCTTGATTGAGGCTGTCACGACCACTTGATCGTCGTGCTGACGACAGAGCTGTGGATTCGCTGGAATCGGAAAAAGTGCTTCTAGGCGTCGAATGCGAAGTGACATGACTCAGTTGATCAATCTCTTCACGCCTCATCTCTAAAAGCCTTTCAATGTAAAATTGGAGACGGAGCGACACTTCGCTCGAGCTAGAAGACGAAGTTGAACGAAGTTCACTAATTAAGGTGCGTATCGACTCAGAGTCAACACATGAGGAAGACTCAGCGGTAAAAGATGATGCCACTAACTCTTCAATGTGGGTATATCGCTCTGACGACGAAATAGATGAAGACTGAGATGAGCCTTGCAACGTGGATACCTCTTCGACTTGTACTTTTACCATCACTTTCTTCTTGCCACTTGTCTCGAAGTGACTCGATGTGGTTGATGAGGAAGAAGTTGACTTGGCTGCAAGCAAAAGCTTTCTTTGTCGTTGAGCAGCGTTGTAAAGCCTAATCGCCTCCTCGTCATCCGACACCCACTTTGTAGTTGATCTGCCTGGCCCAACAAAAGCAGCCTCTTTGACGTTTGGCAAGAACAAAGAGGAACACGATGAAGACGATGCCACACAAGATTGATTGATTCTCTCTCGCTCAAATGATTCATGGGGAATCTCTTGTGAATGTCGCTCCCGGGGCATGCGATCAATATCGTCTTCAGATTGCAATCCCATATCAGTCCCTGGAATAACTTCGAAATCGCTCAGCTCATCCTGATGTTGACCCAAGTCGTCCTCCTCCTCCTCTTCAATGGTGGACAACGCTTTGCCTCTTATCAAACTCGTATTGACGCCCATATCTCTTTTGCTGGAACTCGTCTTCTTTTTGGGAAAATCCACCACTTCTTCCTCATCATTTTCGACTTTTTCCCTGGATCGCTTTTGCTTGAGCCCCTTGAGTCTTCTCTCTTCCTCCTTCTGAATCTTGAGCTTGGCCCAATGCAGTCGCTCGGCCTGAAGCGCGCCCTGTCTCAGTCTCTGCGGCCCTGTGCGTCTGCGCTCCTCCATGCGTCGGGCGTGGCGCTCCTTGGCCAACGCGATGCGGCCGCGCTCCTCGGCCACGGCCACTCGGCTCTCGCTGCCACTTGCGCTCGAATAACCACTCGTTTCCAGATCATCTTTGCCAATGAGATTCAGACACTCGACATACTCGTCCTCCAGTGCCCTCAGTTCGCGCTCCTTCTCCTGCAGTCGCTGTTGACGCGTCTGCTCCACGCGAAGACGCCGCCGCTGCTGCTGTCGCCGCTCCTCGGCCGCCGCCTCCGACCGCGCCCGCACAAGTTGACGCCGTCGTCGTCGATCGCGCTCCTCCAGCAGCAGTCGCGCCATTTCGTTGGGACTGGGCACCACCATTACACAGACGAGAAAGCCCTCTCCGTCTCTAGCAACGGTCGATGCGACGCTGTCAGGGCTCCTCCCTCCGAGAGCCGGCCGGCCAAATACAAGTCCTGTCTGCGAACACGCCGGCGGTCGGCGCGCGACTGCCGCCGCGGCGCGTGTGTAGAGCTTTCGGCGCGCCAGCGTGCTTTCGTACAGTCGCGACAGCTGACGCTGGCCGGGCGCGCCCGCCGGCGCGCGCCTGCGCAATGGGAAGCGCCGAGTGACCAGCAAGGAATTATGAAAAAAGCGCCCAAATTGCGCGCCAAAAGCGCTTTTTAAGTCGCGCATTTTTTTCAAATTTTGGTGAACGTCTTGTTATTAGAGAGTACTAACTGTACTAACCACGCTCGAAGCCTCGTAAGTTGACAACTTTGAATCAAAGACCTTTGTACAAATGTTGGTAAAGTGTTCGTTCTTAACTGGTATTTTGAGCTGCATCCAAGGAAATGTGACACCAAATGCATTCCCTGAGTTGAGCAGTCGCAGTTTTTATAGCAGAAATTCAATTGATTAGCACTGTTCATCTCAGTCAGGCCGTGACTCATTCCAACAGTGAACTAGTGACGCACCTCGTACTTGCTCGACCGTAACAACGCCCTCTCTCAGTGAATTATTCAGACTTTCAGAGGCACTTACTTATGTTACGAGTATGTACTACATATAGCCACTATGATTTACCCTAAAAGAGCATTAGTAGTAGTAGTAGTAGTGAAGTATTTACAAGGACACGGATTTAAGACATGATATTTGGATTCCGGTGTAAACAACTTTTATCAATGAATGTGTGTGGCCTTTCATTTATCGACTTTTCCTTCTCTTTTTCTTCTTGCTGGCAACAGACAAGACTCCGTTCCAAAGCGATGCATGATCGTCCGCCATCTTAAAGAGGCAGGAAAAGTTGCTGGAAATGTTGGCATCAAAGGCAGCTTAAGAAGTCAATACATATTGAATATTTGCAGTCTACTTTAAGGAGATTATGTTAGTAAGAGAGCCTCCTCTACAAGGAATATCGGAACAAATAGAGCTCAAGAAAAAAGAGCTGGAATTGCCTCCCACCAGCTCCAACTTCCTGTTAGCCCTGATAAAAAAGAAGGAAGGAGAAGCTCGTACATTATAGGTTGATTGTCATTTAAGACAGTTGATTCCTGTTGCATCACAGCCAATTCCTCTTTGGGACCTCTAATTTTCTTTTTTTTGATGGCAGACAGCACAGATCGTGCACGAAGCTCCATGATTGCAAAAACAACAGAATAGATTGTGCTAAAAAAGAGTGTTGAAAAGCTTATCAGAGACATTCTTTGTCCAAAAACATCAATGCTGGATCACATTCTACCTACAGTATAGGGTTTAAGTATTGCAACAAATGACTAATAGCCTTGACAAACACAAATGTACATTTGGCTTTGTACCAGTCATACATGTTGCCTCCCTGATAAGACACATTATGACTAATGAAAGTATTGTGGATAAAGTTACAATTAAGGCCATATTATGAGTCATTATATAGAGAAATTTGGATTTTTCATTAGTGACAAGTACGTACTTGATGAGTGAGTGAGTGTCAGAGATGAAGAGGGCTTTTGTCCAAAACTTCCATCAAGTCCCCAGCCAAGGAGAAAGTCTGCAATCTCAACAAACATCAGCCTAGATGTCAGAGCATTCCTTTTCATGTAGTAACTCTAAAGCTCCTCATAATATGAAAGTTGAGTAGGGAATTAAGGCTTGGCCCAAAAGTATTTAATAACCTAAAGCTATAGGATGAAAGGGGATCAATCACATTTGGGATCAATCAATGGACTCAGGTTTCACATTTTGTCCATAAAAACCATAATATATTGAGACACTTGCCCTAAACACTTTTGGGTCTTAGTACATATTAAGGGGAAGAGAGAGAGTTTTTGGAGACATAAATTTGGTGAAGCATTATGAAACGCCCATTTAGATGATGACATTCAACATTAGTAATAAATAGTGTAGTTTGTCACGTGATTAACTGTTCTTTTTAAGTTTTATCAAGCCTGTTTTCAAGGCATGCCATGGCAATGAGTCAGATAGAGCTCCAGTTCCGTGGAATGCACATATTATCAGCTGAATGCCATCACCACATTGACTGTTATTTATACTTATTGCACAACTAATACCAATACTATAGTAACTACACTGTACTGTACAGACAGTATATGTATACTGTAAGATTGTACTACATATGTGTACTACAACTTTTATGCAGTAAATTCAAGAAAAACGAGTTCCAATGTAGTACATGTAGTTTGAGTAGCAAAGAGCTAATATCAGCACTGTTGCCATGGCTGAGAGATGACCAGACGCAGAAGAAGTTCTTAATAAGCACTGTTGAAGATTTAGACAGGTCACTTTTAAACAAGGTCTCAAATTTCCTGTTTCAGCAGTAAACATAAATGTTCCCTATTCCTAAGAAATGATATTTCTTCTTGTAGTAAAAAATTAAGTAATTTAATTTAATTTAATGGGATGAGCACAGAAAAAAGCACTTAAGCTAGAAATGTTGAGATTATGCAAAAAAAAAGCACTTGGACCCCCAAAAAAGTTTTTTTTGGAGGGACGCAAATAACCTTTAAAAGGTTCAAAGTTCTTTGCGCAATCAAATATTTGCAGTGTGACCTAAGATCATTAGTGACCCTAATGCACTATGTACCTAAAAATGATAAGGGATTTTTTGGCTGTGGCAAAGTTCATATTGCTGGGCTAATTTGAAAGCAAATTAAATTCTAAATCCAAAATTTTCTATCCTAGTTTCTATATTAATCCCCCTTTTATTATTGCTAGTAGCCATTATTGTCAGTGTAATGAGTAATATGGCGTTGCATTAGGTCAAAGCATGAAAAGTGGGGAAATCCAGACAACTCCTGGCAACATTAAGGTTCTTATTCAAGGCAAGCACGAGCAATAATGCCTGAGGACAACAACAAATATGTATTAAAGTATTTAGTGAATAACGTCACAATTGTATGTACTATTTATGTATATGACTTTACAGGTGTATTCTATAAAATAGAATAGTTAGAGAGAGGCACTTTAGAGATTCTCAGCTGTGTGACTTGTGCACATCTGCCCTTTTCCCAATGCTCTCAAGTACTTACAATATTTTTACATACATACATTCTTCTTGAGAAGCACTGTCCATTTTATATTAATGTTATGTACTTCTTTTTCCATTGCAAAGATGTGTGAGTAAGGCAACTGCGGATCCTTTCTGATCTGGAAAAAATATACTATGTGTAAAAAGAATATTAAATAAAATCCTGTTCAATACTTAGTTATTATATGTACGTATTGATTTTCTTGCTGGAAATTTCGATTTCTCTCCCATTTTACCACCAAAATATAATATAACTTTACAAATACAGTACGTAATACGTCCGTCTTGCTTTCACTATTCACTGTGTTTCTGTGGCCAAGCGTAACCTAACAACTATGTAGTCGATCTCTCTCTTTATAATAAAAAATGTTTATTATTGTCGTCAGAAAAGTCTCGATTTGGCTGCGGTCGTCAAGCATCATTATGTACTGTTTACCTTCCATACTAACAGTCATAAGTATTAAGTGAAATGTGCAGTATGTAATAGAAGAAGGAACCTCAATATACCGTCATAAAGTGTATTAGTCTGTTTATGGTCATTTGCTGCGGGCTGGCCTCGTTTTCTCCATCCAAAACAGATGTCAAACATCACATTTTAGACAGGATATTCTGTAAGTAAAGTGACTTGAAAATTTTTGTAGTAAAATTAATGTGTAAATGTTGGGTTTCTCTCTTAAATTGCATTTTTTGAGCAGTTTAGAATTCCTCTCACACACTACATACGTATAGTGTGGCCCCAGTAATGAATGTTTGTCCCATGGGAGTGGATCGTCATGCATAATGCATGAAGTACTTACAGGCAGGACGACTTGCGACTTTCAACTCATCGGAGTCGACCTCAACCACTAATTTCAGACCTCTAAAATGTAACTCTATTAACATATGAAAATCCTTTAATTCAATATTTAGAGTCTTGGACTTAATTTTATATGAGAATGTAATCATTTTTGAGTATTATAAGGCTCATTTTTTAAACTTTTAAAGCTTTTTTGCTTTATGTTAAAGTTCTTTGCTAATAATCATTTTTTCTCCTTTATCGATATTTACTACTTTTTTACAACCTTTACCATTTAGTAAGAAAGGAAGACCCTAGTGACCCACATTGAAATTGGGTTAGGCCTATTACTTATTAGTGACAAGAAGTTATTTTAGTAGTGAATGTCGTCAATTCTTGTCTAATCATCATCTACACACTTGCAATTCATATTTACTAGTACATAGTTATATAGGAAAATGCCATAAAAACAATTCATTTCGTATTCCTTTTTAGATTAGTCTCTGTTTTATCGCATTCCAGTCATAATTTAAAGGGGGAAGGAGCACTTCCTTCCCACCCAGAATGACCGTGGCCCCATTCCATTCTGGCTCCTAGTAATGTGCACTAAAACGTATTTACTGGTAATAATGTATGTAATGTATTTACTAGAGTATGAAAAGTAGGTTTTAGAGTGACTCTTTTAGTCCCACGTGCATGACTTTCATTGCCGACAGAGTCCCATGACTTTACATGACTGAAGGTACTCCTCATTTATGAGGCAATCATTATTCACATGTTGAATCAAACATGACACAGTCAGCTGACTAACTAAATGCTCAACCTTGATCAACTTCAATACTATGTTCCTGTCAGAATGAAAACTTCTTCTATGTTGCTACATTGAATGGAGAGGAATTGTTTACATGTTTATTCTAATTGTTTACATCAAAATAATGAAGAATGCCTCATTATTGAAGTTCATTTCACTAATGAATAAATAATCTCTGCTACAATCAAGTCTAATGAGAAAGTGGCTAATCCATAGCTTTGTAATCAAGTAATTGATTAAGCAAGTAATTGAAAAAGCAAAGTTCTGAGAACTTTCCACTAATCCTTCCAACCAATGAAGCCTTAGATTGACTTTTTTATATTACTTGATTAATCTAGGTAAATGCACAAATTGTTACTTAAAAGCTTCATTTCTATAGTGACTTTACTAAAGAATGCATTTGTGAAGGTAGTTTTGAGAATTGGGGAGAAGCCATAGAGTAATGTTTTTCGTTCCCATTTGGAGAAGCCAAGAAAGTGTAGAAGAAAAGGGCTTTAAAAATGGATGAGCCAATGACGTCAGAGGTTGACCATAGCAAAAGGTCAGCGAAAACAAATCGTACCTGCTCTCCATCCATGTTACGTAACCAACTGACATTTCTCCTTTTTTTCTTTATCCAACATTGGATTCTGCTACAAAAATGGTTTTATGCGTTCACTTAAAAAGAATTTCCATTATACTGATATTCCATTGATTCCACGTGGGCGTCCTCAAAAGGCCACGTATGTCTGATGTCTGTTTTACACCCACTCACTCAATTATGTTCATGTAAGGGATTTAAGTGAACATTATTACATTATTAAAAGATTTTTTTAATTTTTTTAATAGTAAAAATCAAAAATAACATTGTACTTTGAATAAATTCATTTACTAGTGATGAAATTGGCATTTGAAATGAGGTCATTTTGGCTTCATTTTCTGGCAATGTCATGTGTCAAGCACATCAATTTGAGCAACAATTTATGTATATGTATGAGTATATATAGAGTAGGTTAATATAGAGAGATGAGAGAGATAGCACATGTTGATTTGCTTTCTGCATAGTCATCCAAACAAAGAGTCTGGTTGGCTCCAATATTGTTTACACACACTTTTTTCTATAAAATACAAATCGATGTTCTTTAAAAACATGGAAAATTCTGGTAAATAAAAAGTGCTTGCACAAATGTCAGTCACTGTTGCAGGAGCTGGAAGGGAAATTGGGGGAGAGGGAAAATTCCAAAGAAATGTAAAAATGCCACAATCACATTTCATGCTCAACATGTCCTTACAAAAATAATGATTTTTTTTCCAAAAATTATATACTATATCATTTTCCCATCAAAAAACTATGTTCAAAACCACTTCTTCAGCATTACACAACAATGTTATTTACTGTCAATTTCCTTTTGACAGAATTGACCAATTCTTTGGCAAGTGACTCAATACTCCCTCAGACGTTTCATGGCCACATTTG
>JAOXNJ010058755.1:0-12580 GCA_028566655.1 Metis holothuriae
GTTTTTTCTCAAGCTCAGGAATAATTCCATAAGTCAACTCTCCTGCTCTTGCCAGATCTCCTTCCCGCTGGGCGGCTGCAAGCTCAGCTTTTGCATTCTCAAGCTGCTCTTTGATTTTCTGACCTCCTGCAAGCTTGTCTTTCTCAGAATTCCAACGCAGAGTTAGCTCTGCAGATTCTTTACCCAGTTTTTCGAGTTGCTCTTCCAGAATTTGCAAGCGCTCTACCGATGCTTTATCGCTTTCCTTTTTTAGAGCCTCGCGCTCTATTTTCAGTTGGATTATCCTGCGATCAAGTTCGTCAAGCTCTTCTGGCTTGCTGTCTATCTCCATTTTAAGGCGTGATGCAGCTTCATCCATCAAATCAATCGCCTTATCAGGCAAGAACCTGTCAGCAATATAACGGTTTGACAAGGTGGCAGCCGCCACTAACGCGCCATCTGTTATCCTAACACCATGATGCACTTCATATTTTTCTTTCAAGCCCCGCAATATTGATATTGTATCAGCAACAGTAGGCTCTGCCACGAACACTGACTGGAACCTTCTGGCGAGGGCTGCGTCTTTCTCTATGTGCTCGCGATATTCATCCAGAGTAGTCGCACCAAGACAATGCAACTCGCCACGTGCAAGCGCTGGTTTCAGCAAGTTGGAGGCATCCATTGCCCCGTCTCCTGCTCCTGCTCCTACAAGAGTATGCAGCTCATCAATAAATAGAATGACCTCCCCTTCCATTGAGTTGAGCTCCTGCAACAAAGCTTTTAGACGCTCCTCAAACTCACCACGATATTTTGCTCCGGCTATCAGAGCACCAAGATCAAGAGAGAGCAGCTTTTTCTCTTTGAGATTATCAGGCACATCTCCAGCTATTATTCGCTGAGCCAAACCTTCTGCAATGGCAGTTTTACCAACACCCGGCTCACCTATCAGAACAGGATTATTTTTGGTGCGGCGTGAAAGCACCTGCATGGAACGGCGGATTTCTTCATCCCTTCCAATCACAGGATCCAACCTGTGAGCAAGAGCAAGGGCAGTTAAATCTTTGGTATATTTCTCTAGTGCCTGATATTGATCTTCTGCATTCACGGAATTAGCTTTACGTCCTTTTCGGATATCTTTTATAGCTTTGTTCAGTTTTTTGGGGTCAACGCCTGCATTCTTTATTATTTCTGCAGCTTTTGTTCCTTCTGCCATAACAAGGGCCAAAAGCAAAATCTCTGCTGTAACAAAATCATCGCCATTTTTAGTAGCAGCTTCTTCTGCCTGTCCAAACATGCGAACAGTTTCAGGGTCAAGATAGAGCTGCCCTGCACCACTCCCCTCAATTGCCGGCATCGCAGCCAAAGATGATTCTGCCTGCTGCATAATGGCGGATATATCCCCCCCTGAAGAAGTGACTACATTTGCAGCAGTTCCATTTTTATCTGAAAGCAAAGAATAAAGCACATGCTCAGGCATAAAACGCTGATGATTGCGCTTTAAAGCCTCACCTTGTGCCGACTGGATAATTGCTTTTACCTGATCAGTATAACGCTCAATTTGCATGAATAACCTCTTATGTTTGAATACATAATAGCTATATAGGAGCTATTTTTGAAAATTCCAACAAAGGCAGAGTTTTTATTCTGCTTTTTCTTCTTCTGCAGTAGTTTCAGCAGGCGCCGCTTCTGCTTCAGCCTTTGCCGCTTCTTCTGCCTCTTTTCTTGCTTGCGCTCTTGGAGCCAGCTTATCAGATTTTGGCTTTGGGGTATATATAGGCTTAGTATCAATCAGACCGTCAGCACGCAAAAAACGCTCGATAGTTTCAGTAGGCTTTGCTCCGGTTGACAACCAGTAGCGCATGCGATCCGCATCATATTTGAAGCGTTCCTTATCGCCCTTCTCAAGCAGAGGATTATAAGTCCCGATCCTTTCAATAAATGCACCGTCACGAGGAGCACGAACATCTGCCACTACTATACGGTAAAAAGGACGCTTCTTTGCGCCGCCACGAGCCAAACGAATACGAGTTGCCATAAATTGCCTGTCTAATAATTTAAATTTTTTCTATAAAGGAAGCGGTTTAAAGCAGATTTAAATACAAAAATCCAGCACTTTCTTTAAGTTTTTATTCTTTATTTTCTAAAGGGGAAGAAATCCGCAAAATATATTCATCAATCGCGTCTCTTATCTCATGGCGCATTACGATAAGCGCAATAATATTAGGTATCGCCATTGACAGCAGAGCCAAATCACCAAAATCAACAATTGGACCAAGGTTGGTCATGCCGCCCAAGAATGTAAGAGTGGCAAATATAGTGTAATATAAAGGCAGAGTTTTAGGTCCGAAGAGATAATGCCACGCCTGCTCGCCATAATAACTCCATGTAATCATTGTTGAATATGCGAATAGCACCACACAAACCGCAAGAACTTGAGGGAACCAATCAATCACAGTCGCAAAAGCGACACTTGTCAAAACCACACCTTTTCCTGCCTCAGGGTCAGCATAAACCCCGGTTGTGAGAATCACAAGACCAGTCATGGTGCAGATCAAAACAGTATCTATCAAAGGCTCAACAATCGCCACAACACCCTCCTTCACAGGGTCTTTATTGCTGGTTGCAGCGTGAGCAATCGGCGCTGATCCAACTCCGGCTTCATTTGAGAAGAATGCGCGGCGGAATCCCATTATCATCGCCCCGATCATGCCGCCACCAGCTGCATCAAAAGCAAATGCTTCTTTGAATATCAAAGCAACTGCATCAGGAATCATGGAAGCATTTACCCAAAGCACCGCAAGACAAGCGGCTATATATATAAAAGCCATAAGCGGCACAAGCTTGTCTGTTACTTTAACTATGCGTTTAATGCTACCAATTAATATAACAAAAACAGTGATGGCCATAATCAAAGCAATAACAACTTCACTACCTTTCAGTGCTGGGAAACTATCCACCAGAATATTAACAGACTCCCTTGATTGGAGCATGTTACCGCCGCCTATCGCCCCCCCAATAGTGAACATACAGAATAATACGGTTAGGATTGTTCCAATAACGGGCAGGTTACGCTTTCTAAAAGCAGCACCAATATAATAAAAAGCACCACCGTGAACTTTGCCCTCTTCATCAACATGTCGGTACATATGCCCGACCGTTACCTCTGCAAATTTTGATGCAGTACCAAGGAACGCAGCAAACAACATCCAGAAAATTGCACCCGGCCCACCGATTGAGATAGCAATGGCAACACCTGCAATATTGCCAAGTCCCACAGTGCCAGAAATAGCAGCAGTCATTGCCTGAAAAGAGCTTATGCGCCCAGGCTCAGGTTTTTCACTTATTGATCCAAATGCAACCTTAAAAGCATGACCAATCAACCTGAAATTGGCACCGCGCAGGAATATCGTGAAAAACAGACCACCCGACACCAGCCATAGCACTAGAAACGGAAAGCCCCCAAGATCACCCGGCAAGGGAATAGGATAAAACAAAACCGCATCCATCCAATCCACCACAATCTGGAAGAATGCATGGAATGATTTTATGAATTTGTCGAAATGTTCAGAAACACCAATCATCAGAACATTGCTAAAGCAGTTTCAACCAATTGCCAAGAAGTTTTTTATTTAGATGCACTCCTACTATCACCAGGCCAGCCATCAAGCCTCATCGCTTTTTCTATTTCATCTTTAGCTGAAGCCGGAAGCTGTCCATCATGAGCCGTTCGGTTATCAACAATTAACCCAGGCTCTGCTTGGGCTGCCTTTTTTATGCCCCCATCTATGATATCTTCAAGACTCTCTTCGTCACCTCCAGCACCTTGTTTAGGCTCAAGCTTGCCAAGAGCTCCTTCAAGAAATTCTCTTTCATCATCACCCATTGCCCTGTCAGTGCCGTCATTTATTGAATCGAAATCTTCAGGAACCTTAACTTCTACTGTCTTGCCATCAAGATTTGCTTGAACAGTTTTTCCATTTTGTTCTGGGGGAGTGTTTTTTGTATTTGTCATATTGTATATACCTTATATTTATTTGTTATTAGTCAATTTGCAACATAACTATAACGATATAAGGTCTGATTTGTATGACAGTTTTGTTAAATTATTAAATGATTGTATTTTGTCTAACCAAAGCAATGCTGCCAGCCCAGCTGGTCTTTCAATTCTAGCTTGTTCCCGTTTTCATCTATGACATTGACTGCATTGTCATCGATTATTTTACCGATTTGAGTTATTTTAACCCCCAATGATTTGGCTTTTGTTTTGATTTCTGCAGAATATTCCTCTGCTATTGTAAATAATAACTGATAGTCATCACCGCCTGTTATCAGAGTGTCTATGCCGATATTTCCATTTGCTTTAATGGTTTCTTTTGCAGCCTTTGAAAGGGGAATCAGTTCAGTTTTTATTTCTGCGCCAACTTCTGAGCTTCTACATATATGCAGCAAATCCTGCACCATGCCGTCTGAGATATCTATTGCTGTGTGAGCCATATCACGCAACGCCAGACCAAGCTGGACCTGAGGCGAAGGGGCTTGATAGGATTTAAGCAGATATTTATGGCTTACCATTGAAATTTCTCCAGCCTGCCCCTTTGCTGCAAGAAGTCCGAGCGCTGCATCTCCTATATTTCCCGAAACATAAACTAAATCACCCACCCTTGCGCCCATTCTTCTCAAAGGTAATATAGATTTTGGAATCATGCCAAACATGGTGCAGGAAAGGCTGATATGTTTCAGGCTATTAGTTGTATCGCCACCCGTCAGATAAATCCTGAAACGCTTTTGCTCCTGCCCAAGCTGATATGCAAATCGTCCTATCCAGTCTTTGGAGATTGATGAGGGCAGACCAAGCCCCATCATATAGCTGTAAGGCTCAGCACCCATTGCCGCCATGTCAGATAAATTAACTGCCAGCATCTTAATGGCAAGCGCCTCAGGAGTTTCATTACCAATAAAGTGAATACCCTCCTGCAGCACGTCCTTACTACAAACAAGTTGCATACCCTTGGGTGGAACAAGCAAGGCAGCGTCATCATTTAAGCCGAATGTTTCAAACCTGTTTTCAGTAAGCCCCAGAAAATGGCGTGTGATTACTTCAAACTCATACATATTACTTGGCTCCTAAGCCGTGCTCCGCAAGTATCGAAGCTATCACTGGGCTAAATCTCAGGGATGGCTATCCCAAGCGATAGGATAAATACCACACATTAGCACTAATTTCCTCTAACATAGGTTGCAATTTCTTGCAACAAGCCATTTGTTAAACCAAGTTCAGGGTCATCGAAGAAACTGGCTGTTATATTGACATATTCATTGATTATTATTCCTGTTTTCAAGGCTGGTGTATATATCAATTCAAAACTTGCAGCTCTGATTATTGAGCGCAGCAAAGAACTCATCCGCTCGCTCTGCCAACGCTCTTTGAGAGCTGACAATAGTTTGTCTTCTATTTCATCCTGTTGCATATAATAGCCGCTGATTATACCCCTGAATAGTTTTTTATCAGGTAGCGCAGGCAAATCAATTTCGCCAAGTTGCTGGCTTTTTTCATTATCAATCATCAAAAGCATTTGCCCGATCAGCTTTTCAGCTTCAAGCGGTTTATCGCTTTGCTCCTGCTGATATAAAGACTGCACTGCAAGCATTCTGGCAGAAGTCTTTTTCTGCAAAGACATATTTATTTTACCATTTGATGTCATTGCACACCTTGTGTTTTAGATTCGCTATCAAATCTACCTTTAATTTTCAGAAGAGAAATCAGAGCTTCTGCAGCACCTCCACCTTTATTACTCATACTTATATTAGCTCTTTTATAGGCTTGCTCATGATTTTCCACTGTGATTATGCCATTGCCGATTGCAAGATTGCCATAAATTCCAAGATCCATCAAACCTCTTGCACTCTCATTACACACAGTATCATAATGAGAAGTTTCTCCACGAATAACGCAGCCAAGAGCTACATATCCCGCATATACCTCAGATTCGGCAGCCATTGCAATTGCCGGTGGGATTTCAAGAGCACCCGGCACCCTGATCACTTCATGGACAATACCTTCCTGATCAAGGCGATATTTAGCACCTTCCAGCAGTTTCATTGCAATATCATCATAAAAATCAGCGATTACTATTAATATTTTTATCATAGATAATTATTTCTTGCTTATATGTTCTTCTAAACCTACAGATATGATTACAAAATCATAAACCGTCAACATAAATTCCTTATGAATTTCATTAAGCGCATTATATCCCCCTATTATTTCAGCGCGATTATTATGTGCACGATGTTTTTTGTTTTTGCTGCAATCTCTTTTTTTACATTGCTTGGGCATGATGGTTTTGGCTTTGAATCTGATGAAGAGCAAAAATGGTATAAAGGAGCATGGGCAAATCAGGCAGAAAGCTGGTTTGAAGATAATCTTAAAGTTCGCGATTTTGCAATATCAGGCTGGGGAATGCTGCGCTACGGCATTTTCAAAACAGGAAATGAAGGTGCAGTAATAGGAAAAGACGGCTGGCTTTTTACCAAAGAAGAGTTTGAACATATTAATGAAGCTCAAAGCTCTGAGGCTAAAAAATTATGGATGATAGAATCAATTCATAATCTATTTGAAGAAAAAAACATCAAGCTACTTATTGCTCTGATCCCTGCAAAGGCTCGTGTATATTCTGAGTATCTTGGATATCATGAACTTCCTGAATACAGGGATAATTTATATCTTAAATACCATAAAGAACTGCTTGAGATCATGGATTATACTCCTGATTTATCTATTCTGATGAATGAGAGAAAACAAGCCTCACAAATATTCATGAAAACAGATACTCACTGGACACCTGAAGGTGCAAATATGGTGGCGCATCATTTGGCGAATATCGCTAAAAATGCTGAGCTGCTGGATGATATTGAACATAATGATTACATAACACTCGCCTCAGAGCGTGAAAAATATTATGGAGATATTGCTAAATTTGTACCGACAGGGTGTGCAAGGGATTTTATTGGACCAGAACCAGATTATTTCAGCCGCCACAACACACAAAAAGTTGCCGTTACAAATAATGAAGAAGATTTAGCTGATGCATTATTTGCAGATGAATATATTCCGATAGTTCTAGTTGGAACCTCATATTCCCATGATGAAAAATGGAATTTTGCTGGAGCATTGCGTGAGGCATTTCGTGCAGATGTTTTGAATGTCGCAATGGAGGGTAAAGGCCCAATAATCCCTATGATAGAATGGCTTGAAAAAGCTGACCTTGATAATAACCCGCCAAAGCTTGTCATATGGGAAATTCCCGAACGTTTTATTCCGGTTGATTATGAGATAGATATCCGCGATATGCCATGGGAGAGGACGTGCAAAGATAATATTTCTCTTCCACTCCCAATGGCATTGAAAAGTGGGGATAAAAAAGGAAGTGTTATTAATAATTGGCACAAAGGAGAACAAGGATAAATGGTATTTTCTTCTCCTATATTCCTGATGCTTTTTCTGCCCCTATTTCTTGGATTATATTACCTAACGCCAAATCGTGGCAAGTCTCTGATTATATTGCTTGGCTCTTATGCTTTTTATGCATGGTGGCGGATTGATTTTCTTGTGCTTTTCTTCTTTGTTACCTGCTTTAGCTATTTCATAAGCCTGAAGATCACATCTCTAAACGACCGTTCAAATAAACTCCATGCAATGTGGATTGGAGTTGCTGGAAATATTGGAACTTTAGCCTATTTCAAATATGCAAATTTTGGAGTTGCATCTTTCAACTCAGCCCTTGCAATGTTTGAAATATCACCTGCTGGTTGGGAGAATATCATCCTTCCCATCGGCATATCATTCTATATTTTCCAAGCCACAAGCTATGTCATAGATGTCTATCGAGGTGACGCAAAAGTTGCTGACTCATTCCTTGATTTTGCAGCATTCATAGCTCTTTTCCCACAGCTAATAGCAGGCCCTGTATTGCGCTACAAAGACCTTGCTCACCAGTTTCATGAGCGCACTCATTCGTGGCAATTATTCAATGAAGGGGCAATACGTTTTGCCACCGGATTTTGTAAAAAAGTTCTTATAGCAGATACAATCGCTCCCTTAGCTGATATGATGTTTGCCCTTGAGTCACCGACCATGGCTGAATCGTGGCTTGGAATTCTGGCTTATGCTGCACAGTTATATTTTGATTTCTCAGGCTATTCTGACATGGCAATTGGCTTAGGAATGATGATTGGATTTAGATTCCCTGAAAATTTCAACCATCCTTATATTAGCCGTTCAATCACCGAATTCTGGCGGCGTTGGCATATCAGCCTTTCAATGTGGCTTAAAGACTATCTTTATATACCCCTCGGCGGCAACAGGAAGGGAAAGATTCGTACCTATATAAACCTGCTAATCACCATGGTGCTAGGGGGTTTCTGGCATGGTGCGAACTGGACATTCATCCTATGGGGCTTCTGGCATGGCGCAATACTCGCGGCAGAACGAGCTCTTGGCGGCAAAAAAGGCTCTCCATATCCAAAAATCATAGCACTGCCTTTAACATTCACAATGGTTATAATAGGTTGGGTTCTATTCAGAGCGGAATCAGTGGGAGCTGCTTTCAATATATATAAAGGAATGCTAGGGCTTAACGGTTTTGCGCTGTCAAGCAACACATTATGGCAAATCACACCATTGCATATGTCCTTCCTTGTCTTTGCCTATCTCATAATATGGCTTGCACCAAAGGTAATGGGAGAGAATCAAAGAGAATTAATGCAGAAATCATGGGGTGCAAGCTTAAGCCTGAAACATCAGGCAATCTTAATATTGCTATTTGCTCTTGCTGCAATGAAGATGATAGCCCAATCCTTTTCCCCATTCCTCTATTTCCAGTTTTAGATATATAGCCTCTAACATTTATAGTTGTAAGATTTTCTAGCGTTGTGTTTTCATTAAAGATGTCATAGCATGTAGGTCATGAAATCATAAGGGTTATAAACATGTCTGAATATACATTATCTGGTCCTGAGGCAAGTCCCCTATCTGGTGGAAAAGCTGAGTCTCTCATATTATTTTTGCACGGTCTTGGGGCTGATGGCAATGATTTATTTGGATTGAAAGACCCGTTTGCCAAAGAATTTCCAAATGCGCATATTGCCTCTCCAAATGCGCCCTTCCCTTGTGATATGGCGCCTTATGGCTATCAATGGTTTAGTCTTCAGGAAAGAAGCAATGAGAAGCTTCTTTATGGCGTAAAACAAGCAGAACCATATCTGAATAAATTCATAGATGACAAGCTTGCAGATCTTGGTTTAACTATTGATAGTCTTGCAATTATTGGGTTTTCGCAAGGCACAATGACCGCTCTTTATACCATGCCAAGAAGAGAAAAACCATGCGCTGCAATTATTGGATTTTCTGGCGCAATGGTTGGCGGTGAATTACTGCAAAATGAGATTAAAAGCCGCCCCCCAACCTGCCTAATACATGGCGATTCTGATATGGTAGTCCCTTACCAAGCAATGGCCGAGGCAGCAAGCGCATTAAAAGCAAGCAAAATCACCTTTGAGACCCACACCAGACAAAAACTAGGACATGGAATTGACATGGAAGGGGTGGGCATTGCGATAGAGTTTTTAAGAAAACACCTATAGCCAATCAAATTTCATGATCGGCTATAAGCATAAAACATACTAAATTACATAGGGTTAATAGACTTCGCGTTTCTAACTAAGTTGATAAACTCAATGCGGTAGCCGAACTCATCTTCACCTCTGGATTTATTCGCAAGTGCAATAATATCATCATATGAATAGTCTTTTATATATTTGCCGCCCTTCAAGATTTGCCCAAATGCGGCAACTGAAGCAGCAAACTGCATATCAGTTGAAATATCGGCAATATCATTATGTTCATCTGATTTGGTAATTGCTCTTGTAATAAGCTTGCTTTTATCTCCACCTGGTAGCTTATAACGCAGTTTTAGGAATGCGTATTCTGCATTATTATCTGGTTTTGCTTGCTTATCCTCGTCGTTCTCTCCATAACGCAGATTATCAACCATGCGCTCCTTGCTGCCTGCTGGCGTTATCTCATATATGGCAGTCACTGAATGACCCGAGCCTATATCACCCGCATCAACTTTATCATTATTAAAATCCTCACGATTCAAAATTCTGCTTTCATAACCTATAAGCCTGTATTCAGCAACTTTTGCAGGGTTAAATTCTATTTGAATTTTTACATCACTGGCAATGGGATATATGGTTGATTCTGCTTCATCAACCAGCACTTTTCTTGCCTCGTTAAGATTATCAATATAGGCAGCATTACCATTCCCATTTTGCGCTAGTTTCTGCATCAGAGCATCATTGTAATTACCCTGACCAAATCCAAGAACTGACAGGAAAACTCCTGAATTCCTCTTGCGCTCTACAAAATCTTTCAGCTCTTCCATATTGCTAATTCCAACATTGAAATCACCATCAGTAGCAAGGATTATGCGGTTAACACCTTCTTTGTTGAAATTTTGCTCAGCCAAAGCATAAGCTTGCTTGATTCCTGCCTCTCCTGCTGTACCGCCACCTGCATGCAGATTGTTCAGTGCAGCAATAATTTTTGCTTTATCACTGGCTTTTGTTGGTTCAAGAACAGTTGCTGATCTGCCTGCATAAGTAACTATTGAGACAGTGTCATCTTCATTCATATTCTCAACCAACATTTTAAATGCATTTTTAAGCAAAGGCAATTTATCAGGGCTGTTCATCGAGCCGGAAACATCAAGCAGGAACACCAGATTAGCAACTGGTTTTTTATCAGGCAGAATATCATGACCCTCTATCCCAATATGCAGTAATTTTGTGTTTTTATTCCAGGGCGTTGGATAGATGGCAACTGCAGGCTCAAATGGTTTGTCTTTGCTTTTGGGTTTGGGATAATTATAATCAAAATAATTTATCATTTCTTCAATACGAACAGCATTCTTTTGCGGCAGCGCACCATTATTTATTGAACGCCTGACAAAAGCATAAGAAGATGTATCTACATCAATAGAAAAAGTAGATACTGGTTCACTGGAAGTTATTTTTACCTGATTAGAATCATGTTTTTCAAAATTATCTCTATGCTCTGTTACATTATCAATATATATATCACCCGGCGGCATTATAACAGGCATAGGAGCTAGTATTGCATGATGTTGCACCATATCTCCGGCAGACATAACAAGAGCTTCCGATGATGCTGCTCTGGCTCTGTCAGAAAAGGCTTGCTGAGTTTTCATCCCGGATGCAGGCTGCATCTTTTTAACCTTACTATTTTGCACCGCACTATCATTAATTGCTATTTCATATTCCTTAGGGCTTTCAACAATAGAGGCAACTTCATCAAACTCGGACGCTAATTCATGTTCTTTATTGTTAAACATAGAGACTGTAATCCCTACCACCAGTATGCTCGCCAGTGCTGTTCCTGCAATTAGTTGTTTTTTCATAATATTACTCCATAGTTGCTTGTTAAAACTATGAATAAGACGCAAGGCCTCAGAAAATCCTTGGAAGTTTTTTTGTTTTTTTTGTGATTCCTGATTTTCTGCAAAAATTCTTAGCGCAGAATCTATTGCGTGATTCTTTTTATCATCAGATGGCGAAGGTGCTTTAATTTTGGCAAGCTCTGATAATTCTTTATCTTCTAACATAATTAACCTCCCTTCCATCAAGCGCTTTTTATGTTCATCATATCATGAAGCTGCTTTTTGGCTTCATGAATATACCAGGATATTGTCTTTTCAGCCACGCCCATCACTTCGGATATTTCTGCATGTGTCAGGCCTTCCGCATATGCTAATAAAACAGCATCACGTTGCTTATCTGGCAAAGTTCTTACCAATTTCCATAGTTGATTATTGAGAGCATCCTGCTCTGGACAGTCGTTGCTGGTTCCTGCATCAACACCATCCAAATCATCAATGTTTTTTGCTGTTCTGGTTTTTTTGTGTTTCCGGCAAAAGTCATAAAATGAGTTGAGGACTATCCGATAAAGCAAGCTTGAAAATTTACTTTCCATTTTAAAATTTTTTATTGCAGTGCCAAGCTTTATGCAAACATCTTGAGTGATGTCTTCAGCATCTTCCTTCTTACCTGCCCATTTGAATGCCATATTGTAAATCATCATATAATGTTCCTCCAGCAACAAAGAAAATGCCCTGACATCCCCATCAATTGCTTTTTTGATGATATCGTTCTGATTTTCCTCAGTCATTCGCCTCTTTAACTATCCTTCCCCACGATATCACTAATATTGGATATATTATTATGACGCATATAATCAGCAATTCCTTGGTTGATTTTTTCTACTAAACCGAAACCCTGATAAACAAGCGCAGAGTAAAGCTGAACCAAAGAAGCTCCTGCTTTTATTTTTGCGATAACATCTTCTGCAGATGCCACCCCGCCGACACCGATCAGAGGTATTTTACCTTCGGTTAACCTATACATTTTTCTAAGCAGATCAGTTGACGGATCCATCAAAACTTTACCACTTAAACCGCCTTGCTGATTTGCATGTTTGCTTTTTATTCCATTTCTCTCAAGAGTTGTATTGCTGATTATCAGC
>JAOXNJ010058866.1:0-19676 GCA_028566655.1 Metis holothuriae
CTGATTCCTACCTATTTCTTCTTCCATTTATGGCAGAAATGGGCCAAAACACGCATGCGTGCACATGCAAGAGGCAATATTGCTCTAATAGACAAGACTCTCTTTGTGAATCCTTAGTGGTCAGGAAGAGCAGATAGCAGCGGGATACGAGCAGAAGCTCGCTGTCGGGGGCAACATTAGAGAAAAAGTGAGCTATTAGTGCAATTGAAAGTAGTTTTTGTAAGGCTTTCCTAATGATTCCTCAGAAGAAAATGTTGTAAAATTTCTTCTTTTTTTGCACCATTTTTGTTTCTTCTTTTTGGTCGTCAAATTATTATGTTGAGATTTTGCAGACAACAATTTACATATATTTAACACATTATTACCTACTGAAACCTTAAAATAACTAAAGAAGTTCTCTTTGTGCTAGGTTTGAGTAGAGGCAGTGGTACTTACTTCTCACTGTCATCCTCATGCATCCCACAAAAGACTTTCAGGCCACTACTTACACACACTAGTGTGTTTTATGTTAAGTGTACTACTATAAAAGGATGTGTTGCAGCTGAATTTGGCTTCGTCAGAGTCTTTGGAGTCGTTCTGAGCTCCATTGAGGACAATTTAACACGCATTCTGACACTGCAAAGCCATCAGCTGCAGCTGCACACAACAACAATGAGTAACTTGAAGCACTCTCAGTGACCAACAAGAGATGATGGACACTTGTCACTTTTCAGCCATTATTATCACTATTATTGGATTAATTGGCATTTTTAAATATTAATTTTGGGCCATTTTTTTAAATTTTTTTTCTTCTAATTTTTATTGATGAGTGAGTATCCATAATTTTGGCACTTTTAAAAGCATTTTTTTGTTATTTCTCAGGATATTTACAAAAAAAGGCTCAAAAAAACATTTATAAACAAATACATACAAAAAATGTTTTTTGGCCAGCCCCAAAAGCTCCTTGTGTGTCTTTGTCTGTTGCCTTACTTGCTTTCCCCATTTGCATTTTAATGCATACATCAAGCAAGGTTGGCTGCTCCACAACCAACAATAGGTAGTACATACCTAACACTTGCCGTAATACAAGTAATGTGCAATTGTACACAAGAAAGTTGTTGTTTACATGCTCAGCATTGCTTTGAAATGTTGTTGCCCCAACAAACACTTGAATTAAGGTCGATTCAAGTCTGGGCTTCAAGCACATGCCTGATGCACCCCAAATGTCACACTTGTTTTATACGAGATTATTTGCTTTTTTCCTCAAATGCATTGTTGTTTGAGTAGAAAAGGAAATGTTCAATGCTTTTTTGGTCCTTGGCGGCCGCTTTGAGCGTTCAGAATCGCTGCTTTAGCGTGCTTCCTGCATGCCGTCGTCGTCATGGAGGGGCAGAACCAATTTGCATCGGACCCGCCATTTCCGCCATACAAAATCGGCCAAAGCACTTTTTGTATACACTCCTTGTACTGTGCAAATGTGTACATTGTACGTATATGCTCAAGTAGTATCATAAAATACGATGTTCCACATATTTGTGGCCAAAATGTCCAGAGACCAAGGTCGAAGTGCATTGCATAAGCAGAAACGTTTTACTAGTACTTGTGGTCTACTAGGTAGTTTTGGTTTCAGCCATTTTGGGTGCTAACACGAAATTGCCTGAGACGCGTGCCTTTACTCTTTTCCTCTTTGTCGTTTGCACCTGCCTCCTTTTTTTGAAGATTTTCATGCAATGAGTGGGTGTAGAAGCTCCTTATAGGGAGCACCCATAAAAGACAAGCGCAGAAATGTATAGATTTCGCATGTAAATAGGCTTAAAGTCGTTTTTGGCATGTTCGCCAAGATGGATCCTATGTCGAGACGAGACCGAATAATGGCAAATGGTCTCCATCAAGAAACAATGTCGATGTTCTTCTGAATTTATCAATTATTCATGTTCTTTCCCTAAATGCTTTTCTTGGAACCCAGGTAATAAGCGCAAATCAATTATTCAAAGGTAATCAATCTAAAGGGAAATCTATCAGTTACTGTTTTTGCTGGGACCCAATTTTGTATTTGAAAAACAAACTTAATTTTAAAGCAATCTAGTTTGTTGGTTTTGTTGGACCCTTGCAAAGACATTTTCTAGTTATTTATACCTACATTTCCAAACGCTGAATTGATTTGGGATTTGCGCCCATTGTTTGCTGTTGATTTAACTATGTAATTTAACTATGTAAGTGGTGAATAACATTCAGTTTCCCACAACAGTTGTGAAAAATTAATTGAGTAATGAGAGTAAACAATGTTGATGTACTCGAACATACATACTTCTGAATTAATCCATTATTAACTTTGTAATGGCTAAGTGCTTTTCTTGGAATCAGTGAAACGTGCTGAAAATAAATAATTCAAAGTCAATCTTAAAGGGCACTATCAGCGTTTTAATGCAAATCAATTATTCAAAGGTAATCTAAAGGGAAATCTATCAATGACTGTTTTTACTGGGACCCAATTTTATAATTGAAAAACAAACTTAATTTTAAAGCAATTTGGTTTTTCGGTTTTGTTGGACCCTTGCAAAAACATTTGGTTATCAGCAGGGTTGAAGCATTACACTGAGGGAGGCAGGGGGGAGTCACTCGCGCCACACAGTAGCCGCGGACGAGAGTGAACCACAGACATCATTTTCCTTAGGCCAGGTTCGACATCACTCCAGAGGCTAGAGTCGAGATGACTGTTCCAAAGCGTGGGGATCATATAAGGGGCCTGGGCTTGCAGTCTTGCGGACCGTGCGAAGGGGACTGAAAGGACAGGGACCATAGCTGGCCTGTCAGTCGAGCGCATGCTGTGGCCAGCCGCATGCCTGTCACTGGTGTTGGCAGCCCAGCGCACAACCTTGGATAGTACAGGGGGCGGCTGGTCAGCCAGTGTGTTAAGAGTGAGGACCAGGGCTTGCTGTTGTGCCATCCCATTCAGCGATAGAACACGATGCTGCAAAAGTGCTCACTTGTGTGCACATTAAAGGGCAGCGATAGCGCTGCTCGTAGGGCCTTCTTTTGCGATATAGCTAGTGGTGCTAAGTGGCTTGCAGCCGCCCTGCACCAGATAATGTTGGCATAGCTGAGACGGGACATTACAAGGGCATGGAAGACCATTAGCTTGCTCTTCTCTGTCAAACAGTTCTTGCCCCTTCGAAGAGCACCAACTGCTGGCTTTAGATTGGCTAGCACTTGCCAGTATGGGCATGCCAAGACAGAGTGTAATCTATGACAAGACCCAGGTATTTGTACACCGCCTCGCCGCCATCAGCACCAACCCAGGGGAGCACAGACCCATTGAGGGTCAGGGGCGTATGGAACCAGGGGTACCCACGGGGTCTGCAAAAGCCAAGGAGACAGCACTTGCTGACATTGACAACTATTCGATGCTCTTTGAGCCACGTCTCGATCTTCGCCACTAGGCAGCGCATCTTGGCCACTGCGTCGTCCCTAGATCACCCACACACAATGACTGCTGTGTCATCGGCATAAAGTATAATATTGTCTGGTCCAGCTTGGCCATGCCTGCAATATAGAGGGAGAAGAGGGCCAGGGACAATGTCGCACCCTGTGGTACACCAATGTCGGTAGGGAGGGGCAGACTGTGTAAAGTACCTACCTTGACCACCTGTGACCTCCCTGAGAGGAAGCTATGGAACCACTGCAGAGCAGGATCAGGGAGCGAGGACTCTGCCAGCTTCCCTAGCAGAATGTCGTGATGCACTGTGTCAAGGGCCTTCTTGTAGTCAAGGAAGAGCACGAGGGGGTGGTCTCCTCTCTGGAGGGCGGCAGCCACTCTGGCTACCAGATCCAGCTGTGCATGTTGTGTGCCACTACCCTTCATGAATCCATACTGGCAAGGGGCCTGGCTCCCTGCGCATCTAGATGTGACTCCAGGCGGTGGAGGATGATTGCCTCAAATACTTTGGCAAGTGGCGACAAGACACTAATGGGCCGGAAATCTGTAACATTCGTGCTTCGTTTAGTCTTAGGCAGGGGTGTCACCAAGGCCTGCTTTAGCAGGCTAGGGTAATCGGGGCTCTTCCAGATTAACTGGAAGATGTGCAGAAGTGGGCTCAGTATGGCTCTATAAGTTGCCTTAACTAGTTTTTGGGACAACCCATCCACTCTGCATGATGCTTTTGGACGCATTGCCTTGCAAACCCCTTCGACCTCGATTGGCAAAGGCAGATGTAGAGGAAAGGTGCCCGACTCCACGCAATGCATTGCTTGAGTTGCTTCCGTCGAGTGTTCGATATCGGTTGAGGTCAGACCAGTAATCTTGTGCCCTATTGTTGAGAAGTGATCGTTTAACAACATGGCCATGTCCGCCGGCATCTCGGCCTTCCTGCCTGCATCATCATACAGCTGGGAAGGCAGCCGGTCGTGGCCACGTCTGGGTCGTCTGTCTACTGCCTCATGTCTGTCTACTGCCTCATTGATGACACTCCAGCATCCGCGCTGGTCACCTGCATTTTGTTGTAGGCGTTTCTGGTAGTGCAACTGCTGTGCCTGGCGGACGGCTCTGCTGTACTCTTCCACATAGGCATTACCCTCACTGGCAGGCTTTCTCCCCTGCTGCTTGGCCTTAAGCAGAGTAAACTTCCTTCTCTGCATGCCCCTCAGCTCAGTGGTCATCCATGGTGATTGCTTTCTTGTGGGGGCTGCCTGAACCGGGCACACACTATCGAGGCAGGTATAGTAATGGTTGTAGAAGAGGTTGAGTGCCTCCGTGGGACAACTGGCATCAAGCACATCCCCCCATGGCATAGAGTATAGCATCGCCTCCAGTTCCAGTAGCTTCTCCAGGCGTAAATCGCGATATTTGAATTGTACCCATTATTTGCTGTTGATTTAACTATTTAATTTAACTATGTAAGTGGTGAATAACGTTCAGTTTCCCGTAACAATTGGGAAAAATTAATTGAGTAATGAGAGTAAACAATGTTGATGTACTCGAACATACATACTTCTGAATTAATCCATTATATACTTTGTAGTGGCTAAGTGCTTTTCTTGGAATCAGTAAAACGTGCTGAAAATAAATAATTCAAAGTCAATCTTAAAGGGCACTATCAACGTTTTAAGTATGGTACCAAATTTGGACATTGAAATACAAATTCAATTGCAAACCAATTCCAAACATTTTGCAGAGTTGGCTTGTGAATTGTTTTCCGATGTATTTAATGGTCCAAGCCGCAAATCAATTGCTCAAAGGTAATCTAAAGGGGAATCTATCAGTTACTGTTTTTGCTGGGACCCAATTTTGTAATTGAAAAACAAACTTAATTTTAAAGCAATCTAATTTGTTGGTTTTGTTGGACCCTTGCAAAAAGATTTTCTAGTTATTTATTATAGCTACAATCCCAAACATTTTGCTCAATTGATTTGTGAATTGTGCCCATTGTTTGCTGTTGATTTAACTGTCGCAACGTATGACTGGGTTTATTAACTTCTCAACTGCAACTGATGAGACAAAACAACTATTACTGCTACTACTTCTAGGGATGCTGAACCCATTGCCGACTGCCGCAACAGTCCACACCTCCGAGGAGGTGAGCCTGTTGCTGGTCAGCAGGGTCGACTTAAAATAATAATTTAATTTATAAAGTTGGGGCAGTTAGGCAAATCCCTATTCCAATCAATGCACACTCAATTTTGAATACAATCTGACATGGAATTCTATTTAAATCATGGGGTCACCATCCAAGACTTGGCTTTGGCCATACAATGACCAAACCACAGCATGCACTTGTGCTTCACGAATAATGTCTTGCAGATTACAAAGCCAGGAGTAGTGAGGGCTCCTTTAGAGCAGTGAAATCAACACTCAAAGAGTTAGTCATTTGCACAGCCTTTCTCAGTGTGGCTGTCTCCTATGAAATGGTCGAATTCTCACCAAGCTCTTGCTCATCAAATCCACCACTTTTTCCATCAGGCTGATTACTTAGCTTCTCAATCTCCACATCACACTCACTGCAATCATGGGTGCTTGTTTCTTTTACCAATTCCTCAAAACTATCAATGGAAGAGGCATTGCAATCCTCTGATTGATGGTCAAAGTGTTCTTGGCATTTCAGATCAGAATTGCTAGAAACACTAGGCTGCTCAAATAGACGATCAACTTTAAGCACCAAGACAATTGCTCGTTGTTGTACATAAGCATAACCTTGAAGAATAGAATTTGCCTTCAAATTAATAAAGGCAACACTTTTCTTCTGTTCCCGAAGGCAGTCCAAGAGATGATGAAAGTTAATTGAGTAATGAGAGTAAACAATGTTGATGTACTCGAACATACATACTTCTGAATTAATCCATTATTAACTTTGTAATGGCTAAGTGCTTTTCTTGGAATCAGTGAAACGTGCTGAAAATAAATAATTCAAAGTCAATCTTAAAGGGCACTATCAGCGTTTTAATGCAAATCAATTATTCAAAGGTAATCTAAAGGGAAATCTATCAATGACTGTTTTTACTGGGACCCAATTTTATAATTGAAAAACAAACTTAATTTTAAAGCAATTTGGTTTTTCGGTTTTGTTGGACCCTTGCAAAAACATTTGGTTATCAGCAGGGTTGAAGCATTACACTGAGGGAGGCAGGGGGGAGTCACTCGCGCCACACAGTAGCCGCGGACGAGAGTGAACCACAGACATCATTTTCCTTAGGCCAGGTTCGACATCACTCCAGAGGCTAGAGTCGAGATGACTGTTCCAAAGCGTGGGGATCATATAAGGGGCCTGGGCTTGCAGTCTTGCGGACCGTGCGAAGGGGACTGAAAGGACAGGGACCATAGCTGGCCTGTCAGTCGAGCGCATGCTGTGGCCAGCCGCATGCCTGTCACTGGTGTTGGCAGCCCAGCGCACAACCTTGGATAGTACAGGGGGCGGCTGGTCAGCCAGTGTGTTAAGAGTGAGGACCAGGGCTTGCTGTTGTGCCATCCCATTCAGCGATAGAACACGATGCTGCAAAAGTGCTCACTTGTGTGCACATTAAAGGGCAGCGATAGCGCTGCTCGTAGGGCCTTCTTTTGCGATATAGCTAGTGGTGCTAAGTGGCTTGCAGCCGCCCTGCACCAGATAATGTTGGCATAGCTGAGACGGGACATTACAAGGGCATGGAAGACCATTAGCTTGCTCTTCTCTGTCAAACAGTTCTTGCCCCTTCGAAGAGCACCAACTGCTGGCTTTAGATTGGCTAGCACTTGCCAGTATGGGCATGCCAAGACAGAGTGTAATCTATGACAAGACCCAGGTATTTGTACACCGCCTCGCCGCCATCAGCACCAACCCAGGGGAGCACAGACCCATTGAGGGTCAGGGGCGTATGGAACCAGGGGTACCCACGGGGTCTGCAAAAGCCAAGGAGACAGCACTTGCTGACATTGACAACTATTCGATGCTCTTTGAGCCACGTCTCGATCTTCGCCACTAGGCAGCGCATCTTGGCCACTGCGTCGTCCCTAGATCACCCACACACAATGACTGCTGTGTCATCGGCATAAAGTATAATATTGTCTGGTCCAGCTTGGCCATGCCTGCAATATAGAGGGAGAAGAGGGCCAGGGACAATGTCGCACCCTGTGGTACACCAATGTCGGTAGGGAGGGGCAGACTGTGTAAAGTACCTACCTTGACCACCTGTGACCTCCCTGAGAGGAAGCTATGGAACCACTGCAGAGCAGGATCAGGGAGCGAGGACTCTGCCAGCTTCCCTAGCAGAATGTCGTGATGCACTGTGTCAAGGGCCTTCTTGTAGTCAAGGAAGAGCACGAGGGGGTGGTCTCCTCTCTGGAGGGCGGCAGCCACTCTGGCTACCAGATCCAGCTGTGCATGTTGTGTGCCACTACCCTTCATGAATCCATACTGGCAAGGGGCCTGGCTCCCTGCGCATCTAGATGTGACTCCAGGCGGTGGAGGATGATTGCCTCAAATACTTTGGCAAGTGGCGACAAGACACTAATGGGCCGGAAATCTGTAACATTCGTGCTTCGTTTAGTCTTAGGCAGGGGTGTCACCAAGGCCTGCTTTAGCAGGCTAGGGTAATCGGGGCTCTTCCAGATTAACTGGAAGATGTGCAGAAGTGGGCTCAGTATGGCTCTATAAGTTGCCTTAACTAGTTTTTGGGACAACCCATCCACTCTGCATGATGCTTTTGGACGCATTGCCTTGCAAACCCCTTCGACCTCGATTGGCAAAGGCAGATGTAGAGGAAAGGTGCCCGACTCCACGCAATGCATTGCTTGAGTTGCTTCCGTCGAGTGTTCGATATCGGTTGA
The DNA here is from genome assembly GCA_028566655.1 of Metis holothuriae. Classification (NCBI taxonomy): domain Eukaryota; kingdom Metazoa; phylum Arthropoda; class Copepoda; order Harpacticoida; family Metidae; genus Metis; species Metis holothuriae. The sequence goes on from JAOXNJ010058866.1 coordinate 8,276, forward strand.
GGTCAGACCAGTAATCTTGTGCCCTATTGTTGAGAAGTGATCGTTTAACAACATGGCCATGTCCGCCGGCATCTCGGCCTTCCTGCCTGCATCATCATACAGCTGGGAAGGCAGCCGGTCGTGGCCACGTCTGGGTCGTCTGTCTACTGCCTCATGTCTGTCTACTGCCTCATTGATGACACTCCAGCATCCGCGCTGGTCACCTGCATTTTGTTGTAGGCGTTTCTGGTAGTGCAACTGCTGTGCCTGGCGGACGGCTCTGCTGTACTCTTCCACATAGGCATTACCCTCACTGGCAGGCTTTCTCCCCTGCTGCTTGGCCTTAAGCAGAGTAAACTTCCTTCTCTGCATGCCCCTCAGCTCAGTGGTCATCCATGGTGATTGCTTTCTTGTGGGGGCTGCCTGAACCGGGCACACACTATCGAGGCAGGTATAGTAATGGTTGTAGAAGAGGTTGAGTGCCTCCGTGGGACAACTGGCATCAAGCACATCCCCCCATGGCATAGAGTATAGCATCGCCTCCAGTTCCAGTAGCTTCTCCAGGCGTAAATCGCGATATTTGAATTGTACCCATTATTTGCTGTTGATTTAACTATTTAATTTAACTATGTAAGTGGTGAATAACGTTCAGTTTCCCGTAACAATTGGGAAAAATTAATTGAGTAATGAGAGTAAACAATGTTGATGTACTCGAACATACATACTTCTGAATTAATCCATTATATACTTTGTAGTGGCTAAGTGCTTTTCTTGGAATCAGTGAATCATGCTAAAAATAAATAATTCAAAGTCAATCTTAAAGGGCACTATTAGCGTTTTAAGTATGGTACCAAATTTGGACATTGAAATACAAATTCAATTGCAAACCATTTCCAAACTTTTTGCAGAATTGGCTTGTGAATTGTTTTCCCATGTATTTAATGGTCCAAGCCGCAAATCAATTGTTCAAAGGTAATCTAAAGGGAAATTTATCAGTTACTTTTTTTGCTGGGACCAAATTTTAAAATTGAAATGCAAAATCAATTGCAAACCAATCTAGTAATTGGTTTTTGGGGGCTCTACTAAAAGGCTATTAAAAACCTATTTTTATGTGACATTTTCAGAGCATTTTAGTAAATTATTTTGATATTACCCCTGCACTCGTAATTGGAATAAACACTGGTGCAAAGTTATAAAGCATCCAAAAAAAAATAGTTTTGTCAAGGAAAAAGAAAGCAACATAAAACTGAATGTACATAAGTGCGACAATAGCAGCGGATTTCTATATAAGGCAAAGGACAAGTCAGTTCAGTCGTGGCATTACCACTCACAAGTAGGATGGGGGCAGTTATTTTCTTCCAGATACTTACTCTTCTTTTGAGCAAAGCTCTTGCCCATGATCTTAATGGGACTACCTTAGCTTTTGCAGGAGCAGGATACTACCCTGACTATCTACATTTAGGTGACGGAACAAATAAAGTGAAACCAGCCGGACTCTTCATTGACATTGCAAACATTCTTGCTGAAAAATATGGATTTGACTACACCTTCAAGCCAACATCCATTACCAGCTACTTGAAAGATGGAAAATGGACTGGATCTGTAGGAGAGGTGAGAAAATTTGCCAAACTAAGATTAATGCTTTTGACCAAATACCTATGTTGCACAACAAGGTTGAGAGTGGAAATGCAGATGTTGGGCTCAATGCAATTGCTTTTACCTACCAAAAAGGAAAGGTTGTTGATTTCACCATTCCAATTCTTTTCCAAGAACTGGTTCTCATTGCAAGACAACCTAGGCCCTTGCCCCAGATTCTTAACGTAATGAAACCTTTCTCAACCTTTGGCTGGTTACTAATTTTGGGTGCTGTTGGAATTGGATTGATTGCTTATGGTCTTGTATTGATTTTGACTCCTTCAAAAGCTACTCCTTACAAATCAAACTGGATGTATGTCCTGTATTTGTTCTTTGAGCAGGGAACCCCTCTAAGGGTCAGACCCCTCTCAACTTTTATTTACACGTGTGCATGGCTGATTTTTGCAACTATGATATGGAATGCCTATAGTTGCAATCTTAGAAGCTATCTGATCAGTGTTGACTATGAAGGACCTGCTGATACAATGCGGGATATCATTGAGCATGACTGGAACTTTTACCTTTCCACGGCACCACAGTTGCAGGAATTTCTTGCTAAATCTCCCAATAGGGAATGTCAAGATGTCTACAAAAGGGCCAAACAAAGAGGGAATTACCTAATTTTGTCTCGGGAACGTAAGAAAATGACAGCAATTTTGTATTGTTCCTATGTAAGAGATTGGCAGTATGAGTAGATTGTTGCATTTTGACAGGACTGACTGAACAGACAGCAAAGCTTTTTCGTGATGACAAAATGGTTGTTGTACACTTAAGACGTGCACTTTCAGCCTTCATCTACCGTATTGAAAGGAGTCTTGGACCAAATACACTTCGTCCAGGAAATGCCCTCTCATATTTCGCCTACTCTGGTAGTTATCTACATACTTTATGATTTGTAATAGAGGATTTTAACTATCTCGTACATTCAGGTATTGTTCTGAGAAAAAACTTGGGCTTGAAACATCAGTTTGACAAAACTCTGAGAGCCATAATTGAAGGTGGCATAATGACAAAGCTGATGTCAAATTATGAATTGGCAAAAGAAAGGACTGAAAATACTTCTGATGATGCTGATATCCCTCTTAACATGGATCACATCCTGTTATGCTTGCTTGTGCTCTCTGTTGGACTGATTTTATCCCTTGTGCAATTTGCAAGGGAGTTAGGTCTGGGCTCATTGATGAAGGCAATAAGACATGTCATGAAAAAGGCTTTCAACTGTGTGTTGGAAGAGGCATTGAACAAAATGAGCAAAGTCAAAGCAAGGCAAAGTCATGGCTCAATGGATCCCATGAAGAAAGTCTGGAGAGGTGGCCAGGAGTAAGTTGGAGGCAGCAGTGTGACCTTCTTAATTTTTTAATACAGTACACAAGCTTCTCAAATAAGGGTGGCAAAGCAAAACTGTTCTGATCTTGAGAGCAGCAGTTTTGTTATCATGAGTAAGACAATCCCACTTTATTTTCTAGAAATTGGCAATGTAGGTATATGACAGCTTTTGCAAGTTTTTGTTTCATTTTTATTAATACGGTCACTATGCTCTCTCCTCTTAGAATCCCTCCACAAGGGCTAACTAAGTTTTAACTTTCCTTTAGGTACAATTTGTACTTTTACTAGTACAGCAATGGCTTTTTCTTTTACTTCTACTCCTTAACCGTAATTACTCCTACTTCTACTCTGAAGTTCGAAATCATTTGTTTACTAAAAACTATCCCTTTGACAGCGTGAAGAAGCTCGAATTAACCAATTTTGCAGGCATTAGTTGTCAAATTCGGCGATAAGAAACGCACTCACACGCACAAACACTCACTTTTACATCAGTTACATCAATAAAAAGCAAGCTTTTCCTCGGCTGAAATTGTACTAGGACTACGAACAAAATCAAAGATAGTTGCCGAAAATCCTTGACTTTTTAGTCTCATCAAGGCACTTATTCCGAATTTTCTTTTCTTAACTGAAATGGTAAGTTTCTCTAAGGAGTTGTACTCGTATTTCATGGAATGAAATGTTGTTTTCAATACGTTGATCATTGATTTACATTTGTTTTCCCTCTATACTACAGTAAATGCCTGGTCCCATTTAAGTTGTAGCGAATCGTCCCCCACCATAAAAATTTTCCAAAAGGATTTGCGAAAACGATGATTTATGTAATTCGAAAATTTATTTACTAATACATGTGCTCTTCTGAGTTGGGGAAGCACTATGAACTTGGACACAATAAAAAAAACTGCACTAACATAAGTAGTAAATGTGTCAGTTAGAGAAAGGTTCACGTCAATCCTTCTACGAGTACCTACGAGTACATTAGAAACTTGCAAATCAATCAATCAATCAATCACAATTGATCAATAAATCAACCAATCAACTCAATCAATCAATCAATCAATGCCACAAAAGAGGTCTAATCATCAACTTGGGAAGAAAACGAAGCCAAATTTAAATATTGTTCCTCTTTGAAGCCTTTGGGGCCTGCCAAAGTGCATCAGGGCCTGATGCAAGAGGCATTTCTGCATCACAGGCCTTATGCACAGGAAAGTTGAAACAAGCGTTTGTTAGAACCTCTAGTCAATAGAGAAGGTCCAAGTATTGATAGTAATGTGTTTACTGAAGTCGATGTGGATTGCCCTGAGGCCAAGATGTGAGAGGAGAAACACGTGTTCCAATGATGTACGAACCTCGTAGATCGATTGACCCCAAGCCACAAACCCACACATGTCCAATCCCACCACATTGTATTTACTACTTCAAGTGTTTAGTGCCCTCATTCCACTACATAATGCAATGGGCAATAGAGAGTTAGTTTTATGTGTGTGTGTGTGGGTGGCGAATCGAAGTGGCTATTTCAAAAAAACATTTTGATTTTTCGTGTAAAAGTGCTTTTTCCATGAACATAAAGAATGTAGTCCCAATTGGGGTCACATTCGCTGTGTGGGGTCGGTCGGTCCTTGGCCCCTGGCACTAATCCAATTGCATGACTTGTTCCCTGATTACTTCCAGCACTAAACAATGTATTCTAGAAGTTGGTAGTCATTGATGAGTCACCGAGTGACCAAGACGATCAGCTCTGATCGAGTAAGCAATGCATGCCAATAAAGCCCAAGTCCTTATTAGGGCAGATAAAGAAAGACACATTGCCTTGTGTAATCAACATTTTGTGCTTAACCACTTGTACAGAAAGAAAACAATTTTGTCGATACATAAGACAAGTTGATCCAATCAACTTGTAGGGTCTTGCAATCTGTCTGGAAATTGCATTCCTATCTTGTGCTTGAAGCCTTTCAATCAATCAAGAGAACTTATTTGATGGTTTCATTTTATTTGATGGTTTCATTTACATTAATCAATGTTGACTTAAGTCAAGTCTTGGAAATTTTGTGCAATAACGCTCAACCGAGTTATGCAACTGATTGGTTCACTCATCACTTGATTACGTAACTGATTGATTGATTACGTAACTGATTGCTACTCTCTACTCATAGAAAACACTCACTGATTGATTAGTTGCCTGATTGACCTCAAGACCGGCACTCACATCAATGACTGTTTATTGTTGTGAATAGATAGATAGGTAAAGAAGTGCCTCATGCAGTAAATAATGCAAATATGCAATCTGCATGGAAATAGAGCCTCAATTGGAACGGTTGAGTGGCCAGCTAAGCAATGGCTGTTAATCACTGATCAAGTGGCCTGACACAGCAACATTGCCCTCCAATAATCCACTACTAAAGCCTAATACACAATGAGAGAAGAAAAAGTAGTGGAATGGAAGACTTACTGCTAAAAGAATCTAAGGCTCTCTTTAGAACATGCAGTATTCTCTTATCTATCTTCTAATCGCAGCCACTGCACAACAAAGAAGCTTTTACCACCGTCACTTAACAACCACCAGCCACATTTCATACCAATGTAGTATTAATACCAGTGTATGTAGTGTATGAAAAGCAATATTTAGTGGATCCGAGTTGAATCTTTGAAGAGACTGGAGTTTCGAAGGTGCTAAGGAGGGCGTGGACTGAAGTCACGGTCAATTTGGATGGCATATGATGCAATTGAAGGCTTGCTTGAAGCCGGACTTGGGTTAAGTTGGGCTTAGTAGTGACGGCGTGGCCAATCTGCTCCTGATAAGCATCAAACTCTTTGTAATGGCCCTGCACTAGAGAAGGTGTGGATACAATAAGTGCTTCTAAAAATAACTACTTACCTACAATCATTTCGAAAAGTCTCTCAAGTGAGCTTTGGCCAACACATTTTGGAGAGATTGGTCAAAATATGTATATTATGTTCAACAACAGATGATGAGATTGCATTAACACTTTTCAACGTGGATTGGTACTATACAATGATGCTAAAGATTGCTTAAAACTTTAACAGATACTAACTATGTAGTGTTTGTAGGTAATCTTTCCACTGGCATTTGTGTTAATAAATGGGGTTAATAGTACATGTACAGAAACTTGGATAATGCTGGCTTAAGAGTAGCTGCAGCTGTTGTTCTTTGGTCTCCTATCTGTTTCCAAAGCAGAGGACAAAGGAAACTGAGCCACAACAACAGGACCAATGCTATTTTAATACCATAGATTTACCACTATCAATGTAACATTACACTACAGTTAGTAGAATAATATTTGTTTTAAAAGGTCTATTGTCTAGACTATTGTCTGTGTGTCACTGTTTGTCTGGGCTGAAAAAAAAGAGGGGCTTTGGTCATCTCAAATTTCACGTTTTCAGACTCTCCTTGCAATCCTTTAGGGGTACATAGCCTTTTTCGTCTACTTCTAAATAGTTGCTTAGTTAAGTAGGTACAATATAGGAGTAGTACATAACCAGTGTAAGTTTAGCATTTTCCAACGTGAATATTTAAAGATTAAAGGTTGCTTTTGAGAGCTCGTTTACCTTCCAACTTCTTGTTTCGAGTCCAGCTATCGATGTCTGCATCGAGCCATCCATTCAGGCCCGAGCAAAAAGTAGGCCTGAATAGATGTGCCTGAATTCAGGCAGTCTTTGACCACCGTGATTGACTGACAGACTTGTCTTGTTGCTCCTCCCTCTCCATTCAATGCACAACATTAAACACTCTTTCATTGTAGACAGTCTCCTTTGTGGAGGAAGAACTCACAATCAGATACAAACAAAAATGTACATATTACACGTATTATTAAAGATTTCGTTTATTTAGAACAGATTCAATAGAATTTTAAGGGTTTTGCTCAAAGTTTGTTGTAATCTCTTGTTTGATCAAAATGTGACTACATGCATTATGCATTTCCATTGCCCCATTGTAATAATGTCTTGCCTACTTCCTTATAAACGATGAAGGTATTGAGGGCACTTATATAGTTGTTGTTGTGTGTAGTTTGAGTGGCTGAATCAATCGGTGGGATGGAAGAAGGCCATTTGTGAGTGTTGTTGCCCTCATTGCACGTCGTCTCAAGGGTTATTACAGAGCTCGATTTACCTAGCCACTCCATTGTACATCTCCAAATGACCCAATACTGCCCATAAAAATGGCCAATAGTACGTACTGAATTGTGTAGAGTAGACCCTCATTTCCATGCCATTACGAGCTTTTTGGGGGCCAAGAAAGTTCATACAATCGATATTGAGGAGTTTCTATAGGTAAAAACACTTTAACCCCATTACTCTCTCTTACTATTACCATAAATACAATTCTCGTAATTTTAGGATCTAAAAAAGTTGTTCCATCCTTTGTTGGCTGCGGCCTCCGAAGCATTAATAATGCATGGCACATCTCTCAATGTAATTAGGGCCTCTCTATTTTTGCAACAATTGTGTTTCCCACAGGAATTGTGCCCCAAGATGTGATTGTCATTACATTACTATTAAAGCAGTATGTACTTTGTATTAAAAGGATTTTCGTTCGTTCTTTCTTGCCCCCAAAACAGGAGTTGGGCCCCATGTCGCACTTCTTGCAGCCGCAATAAGAATAATACAAGTCTATAATATATTATTGTGTTATGTAGTACAAGGTTCTCTGTCATTGTCGCCCTTTCTGCCTTCGATTGTGGCACGTACTACAATGGGCAAGAAGTTGCTGCTTCCAGAAAGTTGGACACAATGACTACAACCAACTTCTTTCTAACTACATACTTCTACGAATACTGTATTTCTACAACTAACGACTACTATTGCTACTTCTACTCCTGCTTCAATGACTTCTAGTGCTACAGTGACTATTACTACTGTACTACTACTTCTAGTACTTCTTTGACTAAGACTGCTGCCAGTCAAGAAGTTTGCTGTTTGGCAAACCTACTTTATGGATTGTGCAAATGAAACAAGTTTATGCGCATCTTGCGACTTACCTACTACATCGTTATTTTGCGACTTTCGATTCGTTTTGCGTAGTTTTCCAGGAGACCGCATTTTGTGGCTGACTTTGCATAGTATTGTCTTTTTGATGTCCACCCAATTGGGTCCACATCAATAGGTAGAGTGCAACTTTTGACTACTACTCCTTTGCCAAAACCATTTTTTACAAGGGAACAAAAAAAGATTGAGAGAATTTTGTACTAATGCACATAACACTTGAATAACCACATCATTGAGTCTCTTCAAATGTATATAAGAGCTCTTAAAAGTGCACTTATATATAAGAGCTCTTAAAAGTGCACTTATCTCAATGAGTTGCCCATATTTGAGCTGAGCTATAATATTCACTGTACATATAGGGTGTCTGAGCAGGAAGTGTTGTATCCCCATTACACTCTTTATTGCACAAGAAAAAAAAGCTGGGTACACTTTCATCATGACTGAGCTCAGTGGGAGTCAGGGGTGACAGACATGCTCAGGGTCGGATCAGGGGTGACACTTTTCATCTAGGGACTTCTTTTTTCTATAGGCTATGAAATACTACTAGTGACCAATAACGAATTGATACTTGGTTTCATTGTTAAAAGGATTGTTAGGAAAGGTTTGAACATTGTTAAAAAGTGCAAAAAAGTGGAGGTAATGTAGTGAGATGGCGGTATAGAGAAGGGCCAAAAATTAAAAAAAAAGTACGTAGATTTGCAATGAAAAAGTACAAGGGCAGAAAAATTTCTCTTAACCTCAATCAATCAGATGCCATCAATCCTTGTACAACAAATGCCATCTATACTGGTACAGAACAAGTTTGTCAGCCTGATTTATAGTAGTGCTGAAAGAGTCTCGTAGCAAAAAAGGCAATCATTCTTTATCAAAGGGCTGGACCAACACAGTAGGTATTGGCGAGTTGCAAAAAATCGGCAGCATTTTGGCTAAAGTCTCGCATATTAGAAGATAGAGGATGCGATTTTGGGGTCCTGCTTTGCTGTTGTTCCTTTTCGGTTTGGTGACGGGCGAGGCCATGCAGGTGCTCAACGCCTTGCCCGACGCCGACGCCGTCAAGGAGGACAACTTCGGGGAGAACGAGCACGTGGAGGACGACGTGGACGAGGAGGAGGGCGCCAAAGACGAGGCTGACGAAGATGGAGAAGGAGTTGAGGAAGAAGATGGAGTTGACGAAGAAGATGGAGTTGACGAAGACGATGGAGTTGACGAAGAAGATGGAGTTGCTGAAGAAGATGGAGTTGACGAAGAAGAAGGAGTTGATGAAGATGGAGTTGACAAAGAAGATGGAGTTGATGAAGAAGAAGAAGTTGACAAAGAAGAAGGAGTTGATGAAGAAGAAGAAGTTGACGAAGAAGAGGGAGTTGATGAAGAAGAAGAAGTTGACGAAGAAGAGGGAGTTGATGATGATGAACAGGAGATTGATGATGATGAGCAGGAGATTGATGATGATGAGGTTGATGAAGAAGTCGAGAGTCCGGAATCCCAATCGGGCGATGGTTTCTTCAAGGACGAAGCCGAATCCGAGAATACTTCATTGGAAACCGAATCGGAAACAGGCGCTGAACCCTCAACTGAAGTAGAAAATCACGCTTCAAATAGAAAAAATGAGACAAGCAATAGACTAAGCATTCCTGCCGTGGACAGTAAAACCTTTTTGAAAGAGGCCAATCTGGACGTGCTTCAGGACGAGGATGATTGGAACATTGCCTCGGATGTGACCAAGGAGAAGAAGTTACATGCGAAAAAGGACAAAAATGGCAAGAAAGGTAAAACTATTAGAGGTTTGGATGCAAAAGTCAAGAGGTGGAAACACGAGGAATTGGAGGAGGGTTGCGGCAATCCTGTGTGCGTCATTGTTGACGGACGTCTCAAAAGATTCAGATCAATGTGCAAGCTCGTGCATTGGATGGAGCGGAGCGGACTCACTCGCAGATTCTTCCATGTGCAAAAATCAGATTGCGCTGATGCCAGTACAGTATTAATACCGGCAAAACAATGGATTTTACATTCTATCTCACAATTTTATTGCAAATTTGGCTAATTATTTCTTCTTGTTCTATACTCAAATAGTCGAGAATAAGGGTCTGGAGCGGCCCTGGAGTGGTTCAAGCTCTGCCCCGTGCTCGAAGTGCGCGGAGAAGTTCGGCGGGTGCGGCCACAAGGTGTGCGTGGCCACCAGGGGCAAGGCCATCACGTCGGACACGGTGTGCGACGCGTTGACCAGACTGAGCAAGAGCATCGTCACAATTCACTTGGCCCTGGGCGACTGCGACCATCTCCTCTCAGAAAACAGTGAGCAATGCCATATTTGAAAAAAATTTACTAGTTTCTTTTGGACTTGTTTGAAAATCGATTGAAAAACTACTAAAACAATGTGATCAGGTTGTCTTTATACGGAGTGGTTCGACGTGGACGAGCCCTGCAAAGTGGGCGACATTGAGAGCGCCGCCCAGAATCTGGCCCTGACATCTTGCCTGCCTCAAACAGGCCGATTTCGCATGTGTCCCAGTGCGCGCATGGAGAGGACGGAATTCAACACCATCGAGGGCGCAGATTTGCCCGAAACCCAAATTTTGCACAAACATTTCCACAAACATCGACTAAAGTGTCTTAACAAGGAGCAGAACAGGGACCTGAACAAGCCCTTCCTATGGCCCATCAAGGGCGTCAAGTGCAGAGATTACAAGATCAGGTCCTCATCAATCTGGAAAAAAATAATATTTATGGAGCGGGTGCACTAATTTTGCAACAAAATTCATGTTTTTGGATGAAACTCTTGCCAAATTTTGACATTTTTTTAGACATTGTTGTCGATGTCTCTATGGCTGTTACCCCGAAGTGGGCCAATCCGAGCCGCCAGTGCACAAGGTCGACTTGCCCCAGACGCGAACTCTGTTCGACGAGTGCGAATGGCGACCGTTCATCAGCGAGAGCAGACCTGGATCGGAGGATGCCGAGGACAGGGCATCGGTCAATAAGAAGCTTTTGCAACATGTCTGCGGAAACAAGATCTTCAATGCACTCTTCATCGATGCCAGACGAGTCAAAGTAGAATAAATTCTGATTTAGACCCTCAATTGACCTGATAATTGACTTCTTGATGAATTAGGATGACGTTCCTTGGGACGAGACGGGCGAGCACTTGACGAAGGTGACGCCGCACTTCGGGCTGCTCTGCCTGAACAAGAACAACGTGAAGAGGTGCTCGGACTACAAGGTGCGCTACTGCTGCCTGAAGCAGCAGCCCTCGCAGTGGGGCACGTGGTCGAGCTGGAGCGAGTGCAGTCGCAGTTGTGGCGGCGGGAGCAGAAAACGCGATCGCGTCTGCGTCATGAAGAAGGGCGAGCGTCAGACCTGCTTCGGAAACTGGATCGACAAGGACGAGAACGGAAACGACCGACATTCGCATCTAAAACAACAAATCCAAAAATGCAATCTACTAGGCTGTCCTGGTAAAAAA
>JAOXNJ010058867.1:0-12578 GCA_028566655.1 Metis holothuriae
ATGGATGCCCTCATTGGCTTGGGCCGGATGCAAAGCTTCGTATTAACGACAACAACGCATGCAGCCAGGCATGACGAGTGAGCTAGAAACATGTGCAAAGTGCGTCTTGCTTTTGCAACTTGCTTGCTTAATGGTGGGCAAAAAAAGTGCATTACTATTCCTCCCACAAAAGTAAACAGCCGATCACCTAAGAGTTAGGTCCGTCAAAGTCTATTGTTGGCCCAAGACCGTTGGGAAGAAGCCATTTCTTAAGACTTCAAGCTATGAAAATTTACCACGTGTGCAATAAAGTACAATAATCAGTGCAAGACAGAGAGTGCAAATAATAAACAAATACATTTTAGTTAGTAACACATTAATTTCGTAATTGATGACATAGGTACACTGTGAACCATGCGTGATTATTTCTGGAACTAACTTTAAGAACTGGTAGTGTAGACATGCCAAGACCTTGCCTTGCTCCGGATCCATAATAGATAGATTTTTTCATTTTTTGAAGCAAAAATTATTTCATCACTCCCAACTGCGAATTATCTGGGCCCCTTTTATCTACCTTACCTACATATACCATCTATCAAGAACACATCTGCATAGTATTAGCTATGCTTCCACGTGGGTAAGTGGTGCTTTGGTGCTAATACCAATGTCTAGGACCTATTACTGAGCACCAGACGCAAATTGCGTGACGACCGTCCTGCAGTCTATACAATAAATAGATCTTAGGCAATAAGTCCTACCGGTAATGGAGTACGGGAGTAATGCTGGAGAAAATTTCCGACGCTGACTTAACAACAAAGCACTTCTTTGTCGAAGTCTTCGCTAACTAATGGCCTCCATTCGAGGGACATGAGAATGGGCTCCAAAATATTTACGTTCGTACCTCGTGGCAGCAATTGCTCGGCTAGAATGAGTCGTTCAATCAGAAATGAAGACAATGCTTGAAACAAATTGTTTTATACAATGGCTGCACTGGAAGTACTACAAACATTTGCTGGGCTATCGTAGAAAAAGTTGGCAAACCTAGGAGCAGGATGCGTTCCGAGATTTGCCTTAGGAGAAAAGTTCTATGGAGAGATCTTCGGTTCGCAGAATTGTTTCACGACTTCGGTAAAGCAAACTTGGAGGAGACAAGTAGTAGTTATAAGAGTCTCCTTCGTCTTCATTGTAGCATCTGTGCAAGTTTGAGGCAATTTGGGTCGAGTGGAGCGTTGAATCGAGTCGTGACCAAGATCGACTGCGACGACATCAGGAGAAATGCGACCCACATCAACGAACGAGTCACTTCACAGATGCAGCAAATGACTCGCAGCTTTCTCTAAAAGAAACTCTTTTTTCTTCTCAATTCATTAGAAAAAAAAACTTTTCTTTTTGGGCAAAGCGTTCGTGCCAAACCTTGATCTTATTCTACATCGCTTGAGTGATGTTGTGGGGCTTCGTAGTCGATGTACTTTGCATACACGGCAAGAAGAATCCAGAAAAACTGTGGTACAACTACATTCTAGCTTTAGTCTTATAGAAAAATAGTTCAATTTTGTATTCTTAAAAAAACAGTGAAAAGGACCGTTGCAATTGCAACAAAATCATACTTCAAACATTCTCAAACTTTTAGCAAGTTCTAAAGTATAAATGGGTTTTCTGTTAATTAATGATAGATTTCCAAAACACACATTTTTCCGTGTTTGAGTTACCAAATTTAAAGTTTTGCATATTCCAATTTCTAACAGTTTTTCCATTGTGCTTCGCCAAATAAGTATTGACTTTGTCTTAGAAACTGTGTTGTAACAAAGGAAATTTAGCTTCCTTTTGCATTTTGGCAATAATCTGAACTTTGAGAATTTTCCTTGTGTTCTTCTTTGGGAAATCAGAGACAGCTAGTGCTATCAGAAAATCCCCATCTTTCGTCAAGCAAAGAATTTTTGAAAAAAAAATTCCCAATTCCTTAATTTAATAATTTTTTTTGCTGCGGAAAAGTCATTTTTACAGCTGTAATCAGGCTAGCAAATTCCAGCTGTCAATTTCTATGGCCGTGTTTCACCATTTTTTTTTATGAAAATGAATTTATACCCCAGATACACCTGAACCGATGTGTTCAACTATTTGATTTCTTTTGGCCACTGTATAATTAATTCAATTACTGAAATTTCACTTTATTATGAAAAAGAAATCTTTTCAATCTCCTTCAAACTTCGCTTTTTTCCTTAAAAGCGTTAAATTTTCTTGGGTTAACAAAAGTTTTGATGAGGTTGAAACCTCCAAACATTCCTTGAAAAAACTTTAAAAGAGGAAAAACAATAATTATAATTATGACAATATTTGCCACTAGTAAACCTAATAATTGAATAGGGAATAGATTTGATTCTGACAGCTCTCCTAAAGAGACTATTAGCTTTCAAGAGTAATTGATTTGCATAAAATAATAACAAAAATAATTTGAAATAGCAAAACAATGATTTCACGTTCACAAATCGGCCAGACTTCAGTTGAAATCAATGAGACACTCGCATTTCCCAAACTTTGATAGTAAAATCGAATTTGATGTGAAAAATTACTGAGATGAAGAAGAAAGAGACCAAATAAGTTCCTAAAAAGCCAAGTGAGGTGCGTCATCAATATGCTAAATATCTTAATGAAGTTAGAGCCAAAAAGATGGAATAAATTGATTTGGACTAACCGTTTTCCATGTCGAGCACTGCGGGCCGCGTCCTCAGCCGCGTACTTCTTCGCGGAGCTTCAATTACTCACATGGCTTCTTCTCAAGCCTTTTATTCGAGACTTTAACCGACTTGAAACACGTCCATCAACGCTGAGAAGGAGAGCACGACATGGCTTTAATAGTGGCGAAGAGTGACGCACTTTCAGTTCTGCTCGCAGCGGCTGCCGCCGCCGAATGACGCCCGAGTCGCCGCCAACCAGCGCCGCGCGCCGCCCTGGAATTTCCGCCGAAGCCGCGCGCGCCCGCCCGCCCCAATCGGCGGGCAGACGGGCCGGCCTGCGCTGGCCGGGAAAATCGGGCAGCAGCCCGCGCGCGCGCGCGTCCGCCTGCGCCGGCTGCGAGCGCGCGCGCGCGTCAGGACAGTTTCGTACAGTCGGAGTGTAGAGGCGCGTAGGTCCGTTTCGTACACTCCCTTTCTACACAACAAAGAGTCTTTGTGAATGCACGTGAGCGGCTTCTGTGTGTCGCTGCGGGGCGTCGCTCCAAGTGCAGGACAAAGTGGGCAGACTTGCTGGGTGATAAAACGTGGTACGCCCCTCAGGGGGTTTCACCGAACGATATTCGGGCCGTAGTCCTAATCACTAAACATTTCACAACATGTACAGCCTTCTAAACTATTCTGAGCCCCAATTTTTAGACTTGCACGTACAACGTCTGCAATAGCCAGAATCAAATCAGTGGCTGCCAGGCCAAAGTGTGAACAGGTGGCCGCTTCTGGACTCAAACTTTGATACATTGCACAGAGATGTACGTTACCTACGAATGTGCTGGAATAGTTGAATTCATTAAAATGACATTAAGCTATCGCAGTGAGCGAACATTGAGAGCTTGGAAAACACAGATGTTAAGAGCTGCTCTGCTCAGAGCACAGCTCAGAGCATGATTTGCAATTAGCTAGCGGTGTTTTATTGAAAAATTTAGGACTCGGACATTGTCTTTATGCTTTTTCTTGCAAATGTCCTTAAAAATAACATCAAAATGGCAATACATTGCATTCTATGATAAAAAAGTCAATAATATGGCGTAATACAGTTCTTAAAAATTAGATTTCCAATCGACTCTCCTCCTGTCATCCTTAGAAAAGGAAAGCACTCTGAAACCCTCCTCGAAGTGAACGTGGGTACCCTTTTTCTCTTTAAACGGAATGCAAGGGGAGAGATTTGAGTGCCAGCGATTGAAATTCGTCGTAACGAAGTCATGTCTCTCTTTGATCCAATGGCCATGAGTGACAATGAAGTTGAGCAATGATAAAGTATTCTCATTTGAAAAAAAAGTCTTTTTCAATTGTTTTCAATTGTTACTCTTCGCCCTCCTCAGGCACCTTCCAGGCCCTTTTTCTTCCCTCGTCATAGAGGCTGTTGAGGGCCTCGATGAACTCGTGGTTCTCCTTCAGCTTCAGATAGAGGTTGTAGAGCTCCAACGCGGTGAGGGCGTCCTCGACGGAGTCGTGGGTGCCGGTCTGGATGCGTCGACCCTGGAGGAAGTGGAAGGCGAGGAACTTGAGCGAAACCATTCGGTTGTGGGGCAAGTGGAAGAGGTGCACCGTGTCCACCACCTGTTCGGGTGGGACCACAACATTGATCACTTTGAAGTCGCTCTTCAAGCCGTGTCCGATGAAAATGCAGCCGCTGTCGATCAAGTAACGCAACTTCTTGTACGTAGACTTCAGTGTTGTCAGGTGCTTTGAGCTGAAGTTGGCGTCCAAATCGCCTATTAGGTCAAATAGAAAGTGCTCAGTTAATGCACTTAAAATGCAAACTGGGTCAGGTTCAAAGGTGAAATACAAATTTTCAAACCTGGCTTGATGCCTGAGAACTTGGTCAGGTAGTCTACCACCTGTTCTTGCGTCGAAATGTAGTCGTCGATGAACGTAACTGGTCACATTTTGGAAAAATGTGTTGTTATTACATGGAATGGGCAAGAAACTGAAATTCTGAAGTTTTTTTGACAGAAAATAGAATTAAAATGACAGTACATACCCCCTGCATGCGGTCCGCTGCCCTTAACGCACGTGATGCGTGCCACGCTCCTGCAAAAGTTTTCAATCGTAAATTGGTTGAACGCATGACTGACTAATCGATTTAGTGGAATTACATGTGCGCCGCCTTCACTGTGGCGACTTTGCCGTCGCTCCTAAGCTCGGCCTCCTCCTGGTTGAGAGTGACGAATTCGGCGTCTATGGCGACCAGCTCTCCTTTCTTGGGCAACTCGTCCTCGCTCAACTTTGGCTTAGGGAGCTGGTTGCTCACCTTCTGAGAAACGTTTTGATCCTTCAAAAATACCTCTGAAGTCAAGGGATTCTTGAAAACCAGCTGTCGCAAAATTTCGTCGGGGCTCTCCGAGCTATAGAAGAGCAAACAAGGCTGCTTCCAAGACATATTGACCCAGGTGGCTTCGGCCTGAGATATGCTCTGGAGGCTGAAGTCGTTAAACAAGTACCATTGGCTCACCTAAATAATGGTCGAAAAAAGATTTTACAACATTTATGTGCAAATTTGTTTTGAAAAAAAAATGAAGACATTACCGCAGAGGCACTATTGCGTGAGTGATAGTCGGGGCCAACGTTGACGGCTGCCACAATATTTGACCACTCGTTCTCTTTGGCGTCAACTTCACGGATGGCCGAGCACACGGCATATCTTTCAAAAAAAAAATCAGCAAATGATGGGCCAACCTTACTGAAAAATATTAGGTTTTGGTGGAAACTGACAAACTTACAATTTGTAGTGTGTCGTTTCAAAGGGTCCTTTCTCATAACTTTCGTTGCTGTTGGAAGTCACACGTCCATCTTGGAAGCGATTGAGAGTTAATTGCGATGGAATGTACGAGACGCCGATTTTGACGAGATCGTCACCAGCTGAATCATCGAGAACTAACTCTTCATTGTAGTTTTCTTTCTCTTCATGTTGACTACCACGTGATTGACGCAAAAGATGCGTCAATTGTTGGCGCCAAAACTGAACATGTTGCTGGTTCTCCATCCCGAGATTGAGCGCCAGTACGTGAGGCAAAGGAGCCGTGCATTCGCGGGATTGTTGAGTTGCATGATATTTCCTGCACGAATCACACCAGGCTGGCGTTGTCATTGTAGGGTTCAGAGAGGCAGCCACAATCTCCTCTAGCTTCATATATTCGTCCTTACTGCTCTTGCTGGGGTAGACGAGATTGCAGAGAAAGAGTGTGTCTTCCACCAAGTTCTCTGCGTGACACTTTAAACAAACATTGCGTTTCCTTTGCTTGACACCGAAAAGTTTATGAAAATGTGTGGCATTGCTCTGTAACTGCGTGTTTAGCTGCTGTACAACGAATCTCAGCCAACTTTGAACTAATCTAGGCACATTTGAGCGCCAGACTGCGCTGTTTTCTGCGAAAATTAGCCCTAATGCACTAGCCTCCTTGATCATTCTGAGCGCTCTGAGGAGATTTGAAGAGACGCACATCGTCCCTCGGCCGGTATCCATCATGTGGAAGAGGAACGAGAGCTCGCAGGCCACGCAGTGCTCGCGCTCGCAGGTGTGGTTCAAAACGAGCAGACGGAGGTGAGGGGTGAAGAAAAGCATTTGAAGGAGAGCATTGCAATACGAATTTGGAAGAGATGCCTCCAGGCCGCTGAAAGTGGTACGATTGTAGCGTTCCAACTCTTGATCGTCGACCAAGCCTTGCTTCGTCAACTTAAAGCTCACTTTCTTGTACCGGAAAGGAATGCCACTAACGCCTCCCAGATGAGATTCGGATTCCAAATGAGACGAGTGACTGGGCTTCGAATTGTACAGTTGTCGACCATTAAATGCACTTTTACTCTTCACATTGGGATAATTGACTTGGTTGCGTTTTCGCCCAGTCAAGTTCGGCGCGTAGCCAATTGTGCCCACGAGCTTCATTGAGTTGATCAGATCGGCAGATATTGTGGGCGTGGGTCGGTAGTAGCGTCTTCGTAGATGTTCCGGCCACATGTCGGAGAGGTAGCGCGTCTCTCCTGCCGGTAAGTGCGGACGAGGAATGCTGGATAATATGGTTGTATTGTCCTCCATGCTCATTGGAGGCAACTGTTCCACCTATAAAAATATTGTGAATTAGATTGAATCGAAAAGTATTGATAGAAAAAGTAAAACGAGATTCAGGCTCCAAATTTCATTGTTTTTACGTGGTCAGCAAACTCGGTTTCTCTGGCATATGGGTTGAGCACGGGTTCATTGTGGTGCGTGGTGGCATACAGATGGAGCACATTGGCCGTATCTCCGAACGCGATGCACTGGTTGGAAGGGGAAATGTCCATCGAGATGCTGGAGCTGTCCATCAGGTTCAATTGCATTAAAGACAAATGAGAGGGAGCGGCATTCATCAAATCAACCAATTGAATCTCGCCCAAACTGGATAAAACTATTAGGTTTGAAGTCATTGAGGGCAAAAATCGAAGTTGAAATGGGGACACAACTGTCTGAACGGGACTCGTTGCTCGAAGAATCTATGGAAGAGAAGATAGATTGAGCTCTTTGAAAATGAGAACCATTAAAGTGATTTGCTTACTCTGAGGTCGTAGACCATGAGGAATCTGTCTGCCTGGGTCATTCCGTGGCGGATGGACTGGCCACAGGTGACTAGGTGGTTGCCTTGCACGTCGAAATCGCTCAACATGCCCGCATGCGCATCCAACGAATGGCATACTAAAATTCGTCAAAGTTGGTCGTACTTGCAAAGTTTGAGAAGATGAATTGAGAAGGTTGATTGGTAGTACCTGAGAGAGACAGCGGGTCCCTGAGCACAACCTTTCCGTGCATGGCATCACCGCAGCAAATGAATCGACCTTGATCCCTCAGGATGGCACTACTACTCCCTTCATCTAGAGTGATGACGTTGATCTCTTTTCCGTGGTCAACGTCGAAGTCAATCAATTTCTCTTGCATTCCTCCCATAAGAAAGCGACCACTTCGACTGTTCAGTACCAGACTATGCATATCCACGCTGCATTTGTGCAATAATACTCGTAAATGCAAATTCAATGGAACAAACGGGATAAAGAAAAAGGCGAGCATTTACAGGTTTTCTGAGGTGTGAGTGTGGAGAGGGATGCCTCTTCGAAGCTGACATCTCAGGCTCGAGTTGGTGAGAATCAGTAGATGACCATCTAATGTAATCAGGTTGCGTACTTCGTCACTCGGATGAACTTGAAAACTGGTATATTTTTGTAACTGCGTGCCGTAATACGACGTCACCTTAAAAAGAAAACAGGTCAAAAGACAAAATATCGAGAGTTAGTTGGCTGCATCGACTCACATGTCCACTCTTTGTGCCGATCCAGAGCAATTCCTCATGGGAATCAAATGCCAATGCGCTAAGGCCGACCTCCTTGTTCTTCTGAATGCCATCCCCAATCACGGTGTTGATGAGCTGAAACTCGCCCTCAGGACCCAATTCCTCCACTAAAATAAATTTCACAAAAACAAATTGGGTTGTACCACACGCTCACATCACCAGTTGATTAAATAATTTATATTGTCCTTAAGGTGTTATTAACCTTGTTGCTCCTGTCCCTCTTCCATCGTCGAATTTTCGACTGCAGAAACTTTAGGGATCAAAGACAAAACGAATTTAATTAGAGGGGAAGCCAATCACTTCAAGAAAACTCTTTGATAAATCACTCAAGGAGAAACGAGTAGAAAATGTTGCTAAGTGTTTTCTACTACCTACATTTCCCTTAGTCGTAACTTTCATAGGATTTGGATGATTCTCAATCAATTATATCACAGGCACTGTATGAATTCTTGCATATGTTTCAGATCGATAAGTTTTGCATCTTGGTCATATTTTTCTGATTTCATTGCACTCTAGGATGTTCTTGATGCTGTTCCACAGCAGCGGCCATTAGCTTCCAAATGTCAGCCTGTCGCTTGCTTTGGTAATTCTTGACGTTTTTTTCGAGCTGATCAGCCTGGTCATTTAACCTCTTTTGGACACTTTTAAAGTTCAGCAAAGAAACAAGTTCATCACTCAGGTTATTGAGCTTTGCGAAGAAGCGTTGCAACTTCTCATCCCTTGTCTTAAGGGCCTTCACGACCAGAACGGCAGCAGGAGCAATAGACACCTTGTCGACAGCACGATCCTTCCTTTTCTTCATTGATGAGGAAAGCATTTCTTCACTGGCCACAACGTAGCTGTCAAACACATCTGTCGCTTCACTTTGACCCTCAGCTTCTGAGCTGATTGTAATGGATGAAGAGGAACGTCTAAGAAGTCGTTGACACCGCTCACTGTCTGCCAAGAAAACCTTCTTTAGCTTATCCACTTCCTCAAAGGATGTTTGCCATGACATGAACATTTGCTCGGAAATGACGTGCTCCTCCCGCATTGACTGCTCACAATACTTGTCAAGGTCAATTGACAAGCTGAGTTGGAATAAGTCGATCATCGCTTCAATTCGATCGACGCGAGAACGAAAGCCATTACTCAGAAAAACCGACTCTCTGATTGAGGCCAAATAGGCCTTTAGAACCCGGAGGGACGCCGTCATGTCCGAAATGAAGTCAGCCTCCTGACGAAGGAAGAAGTGAACCAGGGCCAATGTCTGTTGAAAAAAAATATGAAGAGTTAGCTTATGGAATCGTTGATGATTGGCTCTTACTTGTTTCCGTTCCTTGTGATCAAGTTCCATTTTGTGTTGCTTGAGGGTTCTCTGTACTTTCTCTGCCATGACTAGAGTCATCTTTCTGATTTGAGCGTCAACCTGGACGGCATTAAGATTGTACACATAAACGACGCGCTCCTCGTCCTTGACTATGGATGTGACGAGGGCGAAGAGATCGGTGTCGTTTTCAATCGATTGCACACGAGGCGGGGAGAGCAGCATCAAAAGCGACTCTTCTTCATTTGCTAAAAACAATTAAGAGAGCAATTAAAATCAATTTCTTAAAAATATCACACTTTTTTCGGAAAAATTCTACTCACAACGAACATAGTGTAAAAGCTGACTGCCTTTGCAACCGGGTTCAACAACGAAGTCTAATCTATGCTCCACTCTGTGAGTGATTACGACCCTCACTCTCACTTTGGCCAGAATTGCGTGCAGCATCGAAAAGACTTCAACCTCTCCGCTAGCGCCCTTGCCTCTTTGCTGGGGATCGAAATCGAGCAGGAGACGCAGCCAAGCCTCCATCTCTGCAAAAAGTCAAATAACTTAGAATACTTAACTATAACCTTGAATACGCTTAACTTAGAATACTATAACTTAGAAATTTAGAATACTGAAGGCATTTGAAACAGCTTTTTTGTTCAAGTTACCCGTTTTGACTGTCGTGGACAGTTGGTTCTGCTTCTGCAGTTGCTTTGAGCTGACGACTTGCCTCTCCTGCCCCTCGTCAATGGCAATGACATCTCTGTGCTTGCTCTCAACCACGTGGATCCAATCCCCGGGCGAGGGCTTGTCGGGCAGGAAGGGCCTTCGACCGGTGACAATCTCGTGCGCCAGCAGCCCCAGACTCCAGTAGTCGACGGTGCGACTGTACTCGCCGGAGGTGAATAACTCCGGGGCCAAGTACTGCAGCGTGCCGACAAAACTGAGTGCCAGACTGCTGTTATCGAGCTTCTTGGCGTAGCCCAGATCAATGAGCTTGTAGACGGGCCTGGACTCGGAATCTTCTTGGTGCAGGACCACGTTCTCCGGCTTGAGATCGCGGTGGATGATGCGTCGGTTGTGCAAGAAGCCCAAGGCAGACGTGATGTCGCTGAGAATGGCCAAAACCTGGGCCTGAAGGAGGCCGCACGCACTGTTGGGCTTGTTGAGGACCGACCTAAGGTCGCCCCCGTTGCAGAACTCCATGCAGAGCAGGGGCAAATCGTTTTGCGAGGAGAGCAACTCCGGCGGCGGCGGGCGACACGAGACGACGTGGGGGTGGCGCAGCTGCTCCAGGATCGACACCTCCTGACACCACTGCTGTCTTTGCTGCAAACAAGCAAAGAAATGAGCCAAAAAAACACTTCAGATGGTACATGCACTTGAATGAGGACCTTGGGCGAGAGGGCGAGGTTGTCGGCGAACCTGCACTCCTTCAGGGCCAGCGTCTCGCCCGTGTCCTCGTGCTGCCACACGTGCACCACGCCGAACGTGCCGCTGCCCAACTGACGGATGCGCTTCCACCCGCCCTTCGACATCACGAGCCACGACGACGAAAACGGCGACGAGACTCCCAAGGTCAACTTCGAGCGACTGACTTCCGAGACGAAATCAACTGCTGCACGACGCACACAAACTTTGTTGTGCTTTCTGCGCGTGCGCGCGGCTGTGACCAGCAACTCTTGAAAGAAAAGGCGCGCCAAAAATTGGCGCGGAAACACATTTTTTGGCGACTTTTTTTGGATAATCGGATTTGAAATCAAATGAAATGCTTCACTAATGTAAGTGTCTACAGAAGCGTTGATGTTCCTTTATTGATCACACACTCATCGCTTTTTTGTGGCACACAAAAACATTTCACATTGAGAGCATTCAAACAAACAAGAAATAATTTGATAATAAGCAAAATTGGAGAGAAATTAAAAAAATGTTAATTTATCCAGTAGATAATAGCAACTTAATTGTTTTGTCTCACTGCTTCTGTATGTATGTCATTAAAAAAGCAGTGTATAGCATCCAATTCCTTTTCTTATGGCAAATGCCAAATTTTGGCAAAAATTAAGGTTTTTGGGTCAAATGACGAATTGTTAGTGGGGATTCCAAACAGATTTCGATTTATCTGATAATTTTTTCAATTAATTGTTCATTCAAACATGACGAATAATGATTGTAATGTGTCCGTCAATCATTCCATTTTCAACAGTATTGCTCAAGTTTCTCAAAAAGGCAAACTTTTGTCCTTAACACCATTTATTTATTGTTTGATACTTAATAAAGTGTTCTTAATTATACAGATGTTATTAGGTGAATTAATTAGCTTCAAGTAAAAGGTCCAAAATTAGTGATAGTGCAAAAAAGTGCAATAATAATGTGACTTAAACGAAAAGTGGGGTGGCAGTGGTGTCCTAGCTGAAGATCTCCTCAACTTCTGGCACCCCTTCCATTCCTCACTGGTCTCTGCAAAGACAAAATTTGCAAAAAATAAAAATTAGCAAATTTATGCGAATTTATCGAAAATTGCAATTTATCCAATTAACCTTGACAGTGAGACCAAATGGCAAATCGGTGCTGAGTCTGGACAAACTGTTCTCCATCAGTGCGTAGGCCTTAGCACATTCCGCAGCCAGATCCTGGGCCAAATTTTGCACAGTGCCCCCATTACTCTTGCCAATTTCTGCCCTCTCGTCTAATCAGGGCATCATTAAACAATTATCGCATTAATTCAAATTGATTAAACGAAAAAAATTTATTTTGATATTAGATACCTCTGCCATTGTTACTGTCAATTTCGTCGTCGGCCATTGAGTCGTCCTCGTCTGGCTCTGCGATTGCAACGACGTTCTTCGACCTCTGAATGGCCGGACTGGCCTCGGACGAGCAGCTGGCCGACGTCATTATTGGCGACACATCAGCACTTTTCATGTCTATCTTCGTTTTCTCCGTGTTTTCATTGGTGTCATTGCTAAAAAGTTGTTTGTCCAAGCGACTCATGATGATGGGTGGACTTTCCGGGGTCTGCTCGTCCCTCAACCTCTGACTGACCTCGTGCAACAGCAACGCGTCCTTGCTCAGCTTCGGCTTGCTCACCATCTCGTCCGTGAAGGAGACGCGTCTCTGACTCAGCGACTTTGCGCTCTTCAAGGGCTTCGAGGTGGCCATGGTCACCTTCGTCCTGATGCTCTCCATGTTGCTCACGTTGCTCTCCTTCGTGTCCAAAGTGGTCTTCTTGGACTTGTCCACGTTGTTCTCCTTCTTGGA